>OZ023168.1:1071979-1146979 GCA_963678695.2 Diplodus puntazzo | reverse complement strand
TCCACAGACTCAGATTTGCGTACACGAGCTCAGACCTGACGTGAGATCTGACCGTAGCTTCCGCTCACGTCCAAATTGATAAATGCTGAAGTTTGCGTGGAAATGGTCGTACACACGGTATTCTGCCGTACGTTCATTTGATAAATGAGGGCCATTGTGTGGGAGTTACAGGCAAAAACGTGTTGCCGTAGGTTATAGCACCCCCTGCCGGCGGATATATGTAGTTTTTTGTGTCTGACATATTCGCAGGAGTCTGGACCAACCCTCCAAATTGCACGGCTCTCCCTTGCACGGTGAAAAATAAAAATAAAAATCTTTGCAATTACTATAGGGTTATTGTCAGCCACTTTGCAAAACGACCTCCAGCTCCTTCCATGTTGCCATGTTGGTATTGTGCTCCTGGCTATCCTCATGAACCTTCAGCAAGTGGCTTGCATTTTTCCAGTCCTTTAGTCCTTCCTTATTAAGTCTGTATTCTTTTGGAGACAGTATTTAGCAGCAGAAACAGTGCAAGCTATCATTTCTGTTTGAGTACATCAGCCATCTTTTGATTTGGCACAATACTGTTTGACAAAAAGCAGGCTGCAGTCCGGATTTTCCTTTCCTTATCCGGATAAATTCTTAAAATAACGGATTACTTTTTTAAAAAAATAACAAAGTTACTGGTTGCTTGACGCACTAAACTAATGCGTTACGTTACACGTTACACGAAAAACACTGATGTAAACTTTAACAAACATAAACTGTGACACAATAAACCAAAGGCTTGCAACTACCCTATTACTTATAAAGGGGATGGAAAAGTAATAGCGTTATAACTGTCATACAAGCAGGAAAACACAGCCAACAGGTTGAAATAACACCTGAACAGGCCTAACGTTAACTTTCCAAACATAGCTGTTGAATTTAAGGTGGAGTAACATTAACACACGCCGACTCAGCTATTCATTGATTATTAAACAATGCTACTACCGTCCAAAATAAGCTAGCAAGCTAACACTCTACTCCAACAATGGTAAACTACAATGCATTAAACTATTAATTTCCTTTCGCTTCATCACATTGACGTTACTGTACCTGTATCTCCTTCACATTTTTCTTCCTCTTCTTTCCGTCTATTCCTTCACTAGGCGCCGGATGGTTTCAGTCTTTGGGACATTGTAATTCTACAGTATTAGTAAATCTCTCTCTTGGACTTGGGGTCTCGGTTGGGTCAGATTAAGGCAGCTTGCCTCTCGACCCGCCCCCCACATAGAGGGCAGGTAGGTCCAGACTGGCCCACTGCAATCCGCGCGCAGATACAGTATTGTGCCAACTCACCCTGTTGATGTACATACAAGCACATAAGCTCTGAATAACACCACTATACTAAACAATTAGTCAGCTGCAAATATGGTTTGACCCTGAAAAAATTCTAACAAAAGGTTTCTCAGTGGTTTACAGTAGTATCAGATGTACTTAAAAACATACTAAAAGTTGACCAAAGTTTGACTCCAAGAAAGGCCCCATTTTCAAAATGGCGGCCGTCAGGTCCTTAAAATGACCATTACTCCTTTTTATTCCGTATAGACCAGTAACACTGGTGCCTGACACATGTTTTGGCCATGTAATATTCTAATTAGCATATTTGCATGATAGATAAGTGACTATAAGTACAATTATATATTGAAGCAATTGGTTACAAGCATATTTATGTGAAAAATAAATACAATTTCAAGAATAGATTTTTTATTTCTTTCGTTAATTTTATCTCAAAAGTTGCAACCTGCTTTTACCAAGCAAGGATTCTTTCAGATCATTCTGCATTGAGTTTCGAAATAGAATTTGTAAAACTATTGTCAAATCCCAGACCCTGGAGATTTAATATTATGTTATTCTCAAAAGAGGATTTTACAACTTATATAAGGGCTCATTTAGAAACTTTTTCTGAGGCGCACCGAAACAGTGCAACATGCCCATTAAAAATACTGGACACACTGAAGGTTTATGTTAGAGGATGTGTAATTGCCTTTTCCTCGTCTTTAAAAAAGAAAACAACAAATGAGTTGAAATGCATTAAACAAGATATAGTTAATTTTAAAAGGCAACACTATTTAACCAAGGACCCTAATTTACTAATGCAGGTAGATGATCTTAAATTGAAATGTAACTCCATTAATACATATGCTAGCAAATCGGCATTGAAGAAATCAAAGTTATCTTATTTAGAACAAGGGGAAATGGCAGGCAAATTACTAGCTGAACAGATAAAAAAAAGGACTCAACTGTTAAAATTAGAAAATAAGATGGGTCCATTACAGTGGACCATCTTCAAATTAATGGTCTCTTCAAATCATATTATACTGAATTGTATACCTCTACATCACAATCTAAGCCGGATGAGTGTAATTCCTTTTTGGATAATATTTCGCTACCTGTTTTAACAAAAGTTGATAGACAAAGTTTAGAAAAAGATATATCTTCAGAAGAACTTCTGTCTGCTATGGCAATACTTCAAAAAGGCAAATCACCAGGTTCATATGGCCTGCCAACTGAATTTTATAGTCAGTTTTCAAATTATTTATTGCCTCTTTTTCTTGCTATGATCAATGCCTGTTTTAGGAGAGGCCGTCTCCCTCAGTCTTTATGTTTGGCATCTATAACCTTTCTCTCAAAGAAAGATAAACATCCTCTCCATTGTGCCTCTTATAGGCCAATTTCAGTTATTAATGTAGATTACAAAATCATTGCCAAGGTTCTACGGCTTGAAAGGGTTTTACCAAGTATTATTCATCTAAATCAAACTGGGTTTGTTCATGGTTGAACGTCCACTGGCAATTTACGCAGGTATCTTGATATTCTTTACCATACAAATGAATCAAATTCTCAAAATGTTATTTTCTCTGTCGATGCTGAAAAAGCATTTGACAGAGTTGAATGGAAATATCTAATGTTTGTCCTTAGAAGGTTTAATTTTAGTCCTAGGTTTTGGTACTGGTAATTAACTCTTTATATGGCCGTTGTAAAGACAAACACCAACTATCCGTTGTCCCCTGCATTATTTGCCATTGCTATTGAGCCATGAGCTGCAATGATCCGATCTCATGATCATATTAAATGTATTACGATTGGGATGGAGGAACATCTCATATCTCTGTATGATGATGATATTTTGTTATACCTCCATGACCCCTCACATTCTATGCCATTTATGTTATCTCTATTTGAAAAATTTGGGAAGTTATCAGGCTACAAGGTTAATTGGGATAAAACAGAGATAATACCAATTTCCAATTTCGACCATACTTTATTGAGGAACCATCTTATTTGGAAATGGTCTACTAAATGTATTAAGCATTTGGGTATTTTTATTATGAGAAAATTAGTTTGAATTATCTTCCATTAGTTAATAAAATATCAGAGGAATTTAAGAGAATCGGTCATCTTCCAATTTCTCTGATTGGTAGAGTTAACATAGTTAAAATGTCTGTGTTGCCTAAGTTTTTAAATTTATTTCAGAATCTTCCGACTACTCCACCCCAATCCTTTTTTTAAAAAGTCCAGAGTTTAGTGTCTTCCTTTATATGGAACAATAAAACCCCACAAATTTGTATGTCAATGTTACATTTGCCATTTGAGTCTGGTGGCCTGAAGCTTCCCTACTTTTATTATTATTTTCTGTCATCTCAGCTTACCCAGTTCAAACAGTGGTTTATAAATATTTAATGTTCATGAAAATGAATAGAATAATTTGATATTTATCCATACAGTTTGGAACATTTATCATACATTGAGTTCAAAGTGGATAAAATGACCAAGAATCCTGTTATTTTAAACAGCCTCAGCATTTGGAAAATGTCTCATTAACTGTTTGGCTATAAGATTTCTCTCTCCTTTGTATCCAATTTGGAAGAACCCAAGTATTACATACTGTATGGATGACACTTTTAAATCATGGTATGATAAAGGTATCCAAGAATTTTGTCATCTGTTTGATAATGGGACATTTCTTTCATTTGCTCAGCTGCAACAGAGATATGGATTATCTCCTTCCAATTTATTTAGATTTTTTCAGATAATGCACATGCATTAAATATTGAAAATGGTTCTTACAATTTAAGGCATAAACTAGCTTTATTTAGGATTATACATAGGATTTATTAAACTCCAGAGAAACTACTTAAAATGAACAGTGAAATGTAATTTCTCTGCTGGAGTTGTAAGAAACAAAAGGGAACATTTTTTTCACGTTTGGATCATGTGACTCACTCTCCATTTTTGGAATTCTGTTATCCAGTTGATATCTCAATGTTTTCATGTATCCATTCCATTGTCGCCTCGTTAATGTCTTTTGGGAACTAGTATGTTTGACAAGTGGAATAAACATTAAAGCATATAGATCTTGCTATGTTGGCAGCCAGGAAATGTATAACTTTAAAATGGAAAGAATCCAAACCCCCAGTAATAGTGCACTGGTGGAATGAACTTTCAAGCTACCTCACACTGGACAGAATATATTACAGGAGTAAAGGCAGAGATCCTCAGACTTTTTTAAAAATCTGGCAATCTCATATAGAATTTGCCTTTATGAGTGTTCTGGGTCAATATAAGGCATAGCAAAAAATGGTATGATCCGAATGTAATAATTTATGTTTTTTTATTGTGGTAGTTTATTGCTTATTGTGAGTGGGTTGTTTTCCACTTTTTGGTTTGTTTTATTTCTTATTTTTGTTGTCAGTGTCTGTTGTGTTTCGAGGATATATGTTTGGGTATTATTTGGGTTCTTTGATTGCTGTATATAAAATCTATAACAAAAAAAAGAAGGAAAAAAATTCAGAGTTGTTTATGATCGAAGTTATACAACTCCAATTTAAGTTACTTTTGGGTGCAATAACTTTTACATTGAATGTCATATCTGTGTTTTAGCAGAAAAGCATATGTGTCCAAAAACTACTGCGTAGGAGTGACATGACATAGGCTAAATCGTTTACATCTCTGGTTCACCCAAACAAAGATAAAACCTACAGTAATCTCAAGTATGTAATCATGTCAATGCAACTTAGCCAAGTTCAATAGATTCATAGACCCAGAAAACATAGGGTTTTAACACCAAGATTACATGGCTAGGTCAAATAATGAGGGAGTTAGGATATTTTAAGGGCTTCCTGCCCATCTTGGACGCCATCTTGAAAATTACACCTTTCTAGTGGTCAAATTTTGGTAAACTTTTAGTATGTTGTTAAGGACACCCAATACTACAAAAAAACAGCTGAGAAACCTTTTGTTAGAATTTTTTCAGGGTTAAGTGTTTTTTTTCATATATGCAGCAGCCTAAATATCCCTTTTATATTCTGAAGCCTTGAATAAAATAAATGATTACTACAAAACTGCCATTTTTAACCAGCCTCTCCGCATTATCTCCGGAACGGTGGAAAGACAGAAAGCTGGCGCTGTGGCTCCTAAAGAGGCGTGACGGTACACGTCATGTTGATGACGTCGATGTTTCCCCAGGTGTTCCCCCTGTTAATCCAAACCCGCGGACAGTTTATAATCATATTGATGCTGTTATAATGTGTAGTGATTGAGATCCTGACCCACCAAACATCCTGGAAAGTGACGGAGTTAAGTTTTTCGTGCTAAATTACATAATTATACATAATCACCATCAGTAAGCAGGACGCTGTCTGACTCTGTCACTCGCGGGGACGGATGCTGTTTTCTGGGGGAGAGTTCCCTGGAGTCTCGGTCTGGAGAGCTGACGGTCGCGGTGATTAATTTTCATCACAAACACTCAGTGAGTTAAAGATTTTTGCCGGTGACAAACGCTGTTTTTTGAGCAGAAATGTGAGGAAGAGTCGGGAGGACAGACAGGAGGACAGATAGGAGGACAGACGCTTCTCCCCGTACAGCTGCGGTATTTGTCTTCCTCATATAAGTTGCCATAGACAGTTACAGTTACTATGTTACTGTTGTTCGGTCCTGTAACGTTGCTTTGTGGGACATTTCTCTGTATTTAATTGAGTGAAGGACCTGTGCAGTTATCAGACTGCACGACCGACACACCCTCGCTCTGCGCCACCGGATTATCCTTTCACACTGGGATGGCTCACCAATAATGCGGCCCTGATACTACCTCCAGAGGTGTATCAGCGCCGGAGCGAAATTTCCCCCCTCTCCGCATCTGAAGCTTTCACACAGGGGAGGGTGCGGAGAATTGGCGCAGGATCCCCGCATGCAAACGGCAGTGTGAATGAGGCTAGTGTGTTGCTCACTTGCTCTTAAGAAGGATACTGGAGAAAGGATTTAAGATTCCAGAGTGTTTATTTGTCACTCACTAATACAGGTACAAGCAGTGAATCATGGCATTGGCAGGCTGGCAGCCAGGTACTGTAGGTCACTCAAAAACACACAAATAGAGAGCCCTGTGAAAGACAGACAACAAAAGATGGAGTTTTGGAGTTTTGAACTGAGTTCTTAGCGGGGGGCTTTTAATTTGAAAGTAGCGACTGTTCCTAGCTTGCCGCTACACAAGTATCGGACACAACCAAACAGTTACAGAGACGAGGAGACGCTGCATCTCCCGGATCTCAGCGGCTTTCTAGTTGCTCATCTTGACGTCCGCGGGTGAAGTCATGATCTGCAATGTCTATCCTATCCATCTTCACCGTAACACAACACCAGAGCACTACTGTTTACCCTCGCAGTCGCACCATACCTGTTTAGCAGCGCAACATTGAAAAGGGTCCGGTCCGAAACAGTGTCGAGCGGCGCAGCATAACGTTCCGAACGTTGTGTATTCAAATACAACGGTATGGCGGTATATTAAAAATTCATATCATAATGAAAATATACACCGGTATTCGGTGTGAACCGGTATACCGCCCAGCACTATGTATACCTGCTTACCATGGTATCACTGCCTCCTTCACATGGTGGAGAGTCTTCCGCAACACTTATTTTTTCAGCCTCTTCCGGCACCATAAGGGCATAATGGGAGCCTCACTCTCTTCAGACTCACTGTCAGACTCACGTGAAGGACCCGCTGCTGAAGCTGCAGCATCAAGCCGGCCCCTGCAGCAAACATCTGCGTAATTGTTTTACTTTTAGCAGCCTGTGCTGCTAGAGCTTTTCTTTTCCTTTCCCTCAATTTTTCCGCACCGCCTTTGCGTTTTTTACTTTCCTTCTCCATTTTTGTTTTTCGTGTGTTGTTGTTGTTTTTTTCTCTCACTCTCTCTCTCATCATTAATAGTGATTCGATGAGGGGGGTCTGGAACATGCGTGAGTGGGACTCCTGGGCCTCTGTAGCCTCTCATAGGGCCATTGGGCCAGATATTCTTTAGACAGACAAGCCACTGGGGCAATCGTCACCTCCCTGCTGTGTCTGTAGCTGAGCACTGTGGGCCGAGACGATGCATGTCTCTCTCCCCGGGCTGGGAGAGTTACAATAGTTACCAAGGCAAGGCGAGGCATGGCAAAAAAAAAAAAAGTAAATAGAATAAATATGTAAAAATAATATAAAAAAAATGGCCATTCATCGGCCCATTAGTGACCGGCGCACCGGGAAAAGTGCTGGTACTCCCAATGGCCAATCCACCCCTGGTTAGAATCATGTGCACATCTTTTTGATAGCTATCTTACTCCATACTTAACCAGTATCGTAAAGTCTAGAAAATAGTCAAAATAGAAGCACCCCGTCAAAATACTTAATAATTTATTGACTATAGGTCCAGGTCCGTATAGGAATGCACCTGGGTCTGGACTCGGACCGTGGTCTGCCTGTTAGTGACCTATGCAATAAAAGGATTGATCCAGGAATTTTTCCCCACTTTCTTTAACATTGCAAGATAGGACGATCTTAAATTATGGGCTAAGCAGTCATGGGCGGTTTAAAATTCAGATATAGGACTGTTGAGTTTCATATTGGATTAGGCTTGATTGAATTAAAGACGAATGTTGGGCCTTGTCTGAAGTATGCACTGAGTACTGAATGATAAATACTTCTCTTACCCCTGTTATACAGACGACACCCAACTGTTCCTCTCTTTCTCCCATCATCCTCCAACACACAAATTGTGATGCGCATCTCGGAATGTTTGGCAGACATCTCCGCTTGGACAGCTCACCTCAAACTCACCCTTAGTAAAACTGAACTGAACTCCTCTGCCCTCGCATGGACCTGTCAGTCGCTGTCGAGGATGTCACGGTATCGCCTTCGATGATGGCGAGGAACCCGGGCGTAATCCTCAATGACGGACTGTTCTGTTCCCCAAACATCACTGCTATGGCCCAATCCTGCCAATTTGCCCTCTTCAACATCTGCAGGATCTGGTCTTTCCTCACAGAAGACGCAATGCAACCCCTGGTCAAGCACTGGTCGTCTCCTGTCTGGACTACTGTAACTCCCTTTTGGCTCGACTCCCAGCCTCTGCGACTAAACCTATTGCAGTGCATCCAGAATGCTGTAGCGCTCCTCATTTACAATCTACCCAAATTCGCTCCTGTGAATGAGGCCCCTCCGCAGTGATGGGAATAACGGCGTTAGAATAAATGGCGTTACTAACGGCGTTACTTTTTTTCGGTGACGGGTAATCTAACTTATAACTATTTCCATCATTACAACGCTGTTACCGTTACTGACAATTAAAGGTGTCGCGTTACAAACTGAAGCTGCTCATTGAAGCTGTTGTCATCCGACTTTCTCAGCCACAGAAGCTGCAGCTTTGGCGAGTGAGGAGGGAGGGGCGAGACAACCGCATGAGTGATGATGATTGGCTCTCTAAGGTGGAGTGAGAGTTCGTAAGCCAATCAGAGGCAGTGTTCAGTTTACACACAAACCACACACGCACACAGAAGCCCCTCACACACAAGCTAGCAGAGGTAAGCTGCAGCAAGGCGAGTCCGGAGGGAAAGTTAACGTTTCGAAGTGGAAGCACAGACACCACATTAATCTCCACGTCCGTTGTAAGCAACTCTAATCTAATGAAGCATCTCTCAGCGGCACGCGCTTCTACAACATTAGTGGCCAAAAACACCGTTGTTGACTGTTGATGATGATAACAGGCCAGGTGTGGCTAACATGAGCTCTGCTAACAAAGAAAGACACGGAGCCGTCCAAGCAGCTTAAGCTGGATTCTTCTGCTCCAGCTTCACAAAAACTTGTGACACAGACTGAGCTGAATTCAATGATAGGCAGGTAAGTTGTTGAGAACATGCTCCCGCTATCAACAGTTGAATCAGACTCCTTCAAAGCCCTCATTGGCGAAATACCGGGGAGAGCAGGTGCCAGTCCACCATGCAAGAAAGACATTTTCTAAATACATAGATGCCGAGTACGCTGAAATGAATGCCGAGCTCAAAAGGGGGGATAACGCAATAGTTACTTTTCCTGGTAACTAGTTACTTTTATATTGGAGTAATTCCATTACTAAGTTAGTTGTTTTTTTGGACAAGTACCTAGTAACTATAACTAAATACTTTTTTAAATTAACGTGCCCAACACTGCTCCTCCGTGGCCTCCACTGGCTTCCTGTTGTGGCCCACATCCGATTCAAGATGATGGGGCTGGCCTTCAAGGCCGCCAACAGAACTGCACCCGTGTACCTCCATACATTTGTCAGACCACACGCCCCATCGAGAGCACTTCGCTCTACTACATCAGCTGGCCGGCTAGTACCCCCATCGCTGAGAGCAAACAAAGCCGGCTCAGCGAAGTCGCAACTCTTCTCTGTTTTGGCACCTCAGTGGTGGAACGAACTCCCGACCAATGTCAGGACAGTGGAATCACTCTCCATCTTCTGCAAAAGACTCAAGGCTCATTTGCTCAGACTTCACCTCGACCCCCGCATAGCATGACTCCGTCCCAACCCCCTTTCTCTCTTGTGACAAATGTACTTATTGTAAATTGCTTTGGACAAAGGCATCTGCTAAATGCCCTAAATGTAAATGTGACAGATATATAATTTATATATGACATTGCTAGCTGGTTTAACTTCTCCCCCTGGTCACAACTATCCATCTACCAGATGTCAAATATCATAGATAATAGATATGAGATCTCAATGCAGATTTTCTAATCTCGGGTTATATTTCAGATGTCTAATACAAGCAGGGGTGTGATTCTTCCGGATAAATCCGGATATCCGGCTTTTTTGACCTGAAAACAAGGCTCTCGTAAATCATGCAAATCCATCTTTTTTGGGGGGGTGGGGTGCGCAAGGCATGGGTCAGGTATTGGTAAACATAATGACCAGCCACCTTTGTCAACGTTTTTTGTGCCTCTGATTCATGTCTTCATGTCACTCCGCAAGTAGTCTAAACAGAAATTCATTCAAAGCAGAGCTCCACCAAAGAGCCTGCAATCGTTGCGGAAGGTTATCTGATGTGTCAGTGTTTCCCCTATATGCATTCTGCTGCGGGATTTTCAGTGCTGCCGCAAAAAAAAGACATGATTTTTGTAAGTTTAATATCACGAGTGAATGACGAATTTAAGTCGCACACAGTGAAAGCACTATAACCTAAGTTGTCTTGAAATCGATTATTATTGTCATTACTGCTATTTGTATAATTTCTACGAGTCACTGTTTGAGTTGAGTGACTGAAATCCTCGTCATCCTATTCAAAGGCTGCAGTAGGCGACTCATCGAACCAGGGTGAAGTTAGGTTGGATATTCACTCTGGTCCAGCCACGACTTTACTGAGGTTCGCCCAGTGTTAGCAGCAGGAGGACGGTGAGCTCACCTCCCAGAGCCTCCCGCTGAACCGCTGGAAACTGATGTAGGGACCGTCATTAAATTACTTTGCACAAATATACAAAACAATTGCAATTTTTTCAGTATCTTCCATGTCATGTGGCCCAGTGACTTCAAACCAGCGGCAGATTGTATTAGTAAACTGGACGAATGAGACACAGCTCTTTATATCGTACTTTAGTGCTTTAGTGCTCCTCTAATGAATATTAATATGCAGAAATTATGATTTTTTTTATCAATAGCTTCTCAATAGCTAAAAAAATATAACAAAGATAGGTTTTTACCATCTTAAGAATATAGCCAGAGTCCGCCCGTTTCTCTCTCAGGCCAGCACGGAGGTGCTGATGCATGCTTTTATCTCTTGTCGCTTAGACTATTGTAATGCCCTGCTCTTTGGCCTCCCCAAAAAGAGCATCTCAAATTTACAATTATTACAAAACTCAGCCGCACGAGTGCTGACAAGGACCAGAGGGCGGGAGCACATTACACCGGTTTTAAAGTCACTGCATTGGCTCCCCGTGCGTTTCAGGATTGATTTTAAGGTTCTTTTACTAGTTTTTAAGTGTCTTAACGGTCTTGGGCCTTCTTACCTATCTGACCTGTCTTTACTCTATCAGCCCCCGCGGACCCTGAGGTCCTCGGGCACCGGCCTTTTGACCATAACGCAGGTTAGTTCAAAAAAACACGGGGAGGCAGCTTTCAGTTTTTACGGGCCCCGACTGTGGAACAGCCTGCCGGAGAGCCTCAGGGTCGCGGAGACTGTTGAGGTTTTTAAAAAGAGGCTCAAGACCTTTTTAACCAGGCTTTTACTTAATTTTCCATTTTTTCTTTTTGAATTCTTTTTAATTCCTTTTTACTGTTTTAATCTCTCACGTTTTTAGCCTCTTTGCTTTTATGTTTTAGTCTCTTATGTTTTTAGCCATTATGCTTTTGTGTTTTAGTCTCTTGTGTTTTTAGCTATTATGCTTTTATGTTTTAGTCTCTTGTGTTTTTAGCCGCTATGTTTTTAGGTTTTTAGTCCTCAATATTTTGAGCCTTTATGCTTCTTGCTTTATTTTACTGTTTTTAGACTGTCAGTTTTTAATCTCCTGTGTCTCCTCACGGGGCCCTGCCAGACTGGGAGTTGTCTCTGGTCTGGCCGTTGGGGGTGCTGTCTCTTGGGCCGTTTGGACCCGGGGGGCTAGAGGGCTCCGCACCGTGGTGTGGGGCCTCCTGTCTGCCCGGGTTGGGGTGGTCCCTGTGGCAGCGCTCCCTGCGGCCTTGGACCAGGATCGCTCTCAGTGTGGTTGCGCCCCCCCCCCAAAGGTAGCTTCCTCCACGCCTCAGGTCTCACTGCCCAGTCATGTCTCTCCAGTGACAGCCAGTGTATGTGTGAGTGTGTGTCTGTGTGTCTGCGTGCGTATGTGTGAGTGTGTGTTTGTGTGTGTATGTATTTGTGTATCTCTCTGTACATGTCTGTGGGGGTGGGAGGGTTGGGTTCTTTTAATTTTCTTCTCTTGATTTTATTTGCTGGTTCTCTTTTCTGTTGTTGTTTTTAATTTCTGTAAGGCACTTTGAGTTACTGTATGAAAAGCGCCATACAAATAAAGATTGATTGATTGATTGGTTGATTGATGTCATGTAGCCCACTGACTTCTGAAACAGATTCTGTTTCCATAAAAAAATATAATAATAAAGAAAATAATGGTAAAAAAGTTCTCTAATGCTCAAGAGGTTAACGTATTTTCAAGCAGCAATGTTAACTTATACACTGTTTTGTCTCATGTCTTTGATTCTGATTCTGAAATTCTGAAAACTTTTTTTTTTTTACTTTTTTTTTTTATCTCACCTGTAGTCACCATTTAAAGGGTTATTTTTCAAAATTTTCTTCCGGAGGTGCATGCCCCCGCACCCCCCTAGTGTTGCTAGGTTATCGACTCAGAGCACATCTGCTACAATAAGATCCAGGGGGAACACTGACTGTTCTAAGAATTTGGGATGTGTGAGGTGAACTACTTCTTTCTTAGCTGAAGTCGACAACGGGACAAAATAAATGTAAAGAGAGACCTAGTGGAGACGTAAATTTTCCTGCTTTTTTGTCCTTTGCCAATCACACCTATGTACAAGATTTATTTCATTAACCTGAAAACTGCATTAAAAAATGGTTGTAGTGTTGTCTTCTAGAGACAGGACTGAGGACAGTGTTGTACTTAACTGCAGTACAACAAGTTGTTAAATCGGTCAAGAACCAACATGTTACAAATAGTTCTACTAATACAGTTTGGAATCAGCCATTTCTGTTTTTATGCAGAGTATACTTCACTGTGCTTATCACTAGAAATGGTGAGTTTAATTGCACACATTTAACTTGGTATATCGTGAGAAGAAGCATTAAAGTGTATTTAGATTACACGAGGTTAGATGACAAATGGATCTCCTGACACGCTCCCATCATGTTCTTATCATGTTCTTTCTCTGCACAGGATGAAGAACAGGACCCATTACTTAACAGCTTTGGTCACCTGAAGGAAGTACTCAACAACATTAAAGGTATGTAGGGCTGTGGTGATGAAGGTTATTCACTGATATTGACATATCTTCAATATCAGAAGACAGTAAAGGTAAATGTTTGGTGTAGGAAAAGTGCAATTGTGTCTTACAAATGAAAGAAGATATAAGGCCATGCAGATCCTTTATAATGCAGTATATCACATCTTTAGATTAATTATTGACACTTTCATTGTTTCAAGCTTATGTTGTTTATTTGGTGTGATTGTTAAGAAACGTTTGAAGCACAAGTCGTGAATAAGTTTGCTCTTGTGGATTGTCTTTTTTAGTTGTGTCACAGATTGATAATAACCTGTAGTCCATTCCAGATTGATAAATTAGATAAAATAGATTTTTGTATTGTCATCAGTTTCACAACAGTGTTTCCACATTATTTTCTGAGACTGTGGCGCGGGGGGGCGTTTGGGTCATCATAAGGTAATATTTATACTTATGTCATAGGCTGGTCTAGTTATAATGCTCTCATACAGCCATCATGAACTGCTATTGTACAGAAATGCAATTTTTATTATTTGTTTCAAGAGAGGAGTTATCTAAGTCAGATACCCGATGGGTGACCCGCACAATTTGGATGAAACGGGTGAAAAATAATGTACTGTGTCGGACACGGGTATGGATCGGGTCGGACGCCTGGAGAGCGCGGGTTGGGTTTTTCGGTTGCCATTTTCAAGGCGTCCCATGCAAAAAAATAAAGAAATAAAAAATTATTATTAGCGACACATCTACAAAAATATGCTGCATTTCAAAATGATAAGCATTTATATTTCATATGACCACATTCATGCATGCTTGCGCCCTCCCAGAACTCCCATTCCCCATGCTGGCTTACTTTTATTTTTAAAAATTGCACCCGTGCGGTGCGGGTTGGGTGTCGGTATCAGTGTATAGCGGGTTGGCTCGGGTGTGGAATGTAATTTGTGCTACTGTTGGTAAACGGGTCGGATGCGGTTTAAAGTATGGCGGGTACAGGCGGTGCGGGTTTGCAAAATAAGACCCATGCAGGGCTCTGATCTAAGTGACCATTTTAGTCCTCTAGCTAATTATCAAGCTAAATATCCAACATGCTAGTTAACATCAAGGACTGTGGTGGAAGACGACGGTAAAGTATTTCCTTTCTCTAACACTGGATTTATTTATGCCAACAGCTTTACATGAAATCGGATTTTTTGTGAATGTACAATAACAAACTAGATGTTTCTGATACTCTTCAACTCACCGTAACAGTCAGTCATAGACGTGTGTGTGTGTGTGTGTGTGTGTGTGTGTGTGTGTGTGTGTGTGTGTGTGTGTGTGTGTGTGTGTGTGTGTGTGTGTGTGTGTGTGTGTGTGTTTGTGTGTGTGTGTGTGCGCGCGCGTGAGTGAAAACGGCTTCATATTATTTTTTCTTCACTAATACAGCCCTAAATTAGCAGTACTGAAGTCATTAAAAGTAATGCAAACAAGAGAGACTGACTGAAACGTCGTTATGCGTTGGAAAGGCGGAAATATTTTTTCACATTCCATATTTGGACTATGGCGGGGCAAATTAGACTATGGCGGGCTGCCACAGTCTCGTCAATGTATGGGAAACACTGCACAAATACAGGCTAAAGTGACTATGAGCATTCTAATGGCCCCTTTTGACAAAAGCGCTACGACACCAAGTGAAAGAGAGACCGCAGGATGTATCGTGATAGTACGTATTTGTACATGATTTTATACAAAATATGAGATTGAGCCTGAGCACAGGCATCAATGATAAGTATTTAAAGATGGCAGTCTTTTCACTGATGGTCTCATTTGCTTTTGCAGGTCATTAATAATCATCAGACGAATCACAAGGCTGTTTCATGAACACTTAAAGGTTCCTCGTAGTCACTTTAATGAAGCACTATATAAACCCTGACCTCTGACCAGTTGCACTACAGTCTTCATGCACATACAGAGCAGCTGCCCCGCACTAACCCTATAAAAGACTACATGTTGAGTCTCATGTTTAAGACCAGTAAGTTTTACCGCTTCATTTTTTATGTGAACATATCACATTTCCATATGGTCTTAGTGTTGTGTCCTAATTTTGGTGATTAAATGATTGTCCGAATGATAATGGGCTGCGGACTGCTTTGATATCAGATATCATATCATTTTTGAAGCAAATATGTCAGGCTTTTCCAGGTTCTCAGTTGTGAGGACTTGCTGCTTTTTTTCTCCAATGGGAAAGAAACTCTCTGTTGATTGGACACCACCACTGAGTGTGGTGACTGATCATTTGTGAGTCCAAGTATGTGTAAATGCAGTGGTGCTGTTCTGACAGTCCCCCCTTTTCTGAGAGGGGCCGAAGCAGGCTCCGAGGACGATCCTGCATGTTGTCATCCCTTTGCAATGAGAGTCCTGGCAGCTCCAACAGCCCTACAGCTCCAGTTGTAGAATTCGGAGGCAACAGGAAAGATGCAACACATGGAGCTGCATAGTCTGAGCCCCCACCGCTGCTGCCTCCCTCCAGGGAATGCTTTTGCCACTGAGATGGACAGGAACTGCTGGCTGAGGAGGAATTCAACACACTGGTTAACCCTCCTCTTCTCTTTTCCTCTCCCTATAACCCCCTCAGCCTTGTTCCTACAATTATTTGACCAGATTGGGAGTCGAATATGAAATTGAAATGTTGTTTTCCTACCTTTTTTAGAACATTTGCATGAAGTAATGAGTCCATGTCAAGGATGTTTGAAAGCCTTGGTGCATCCTTAAGCCCAGATCCCCTGTGCGCCCAGTATCACGAATGTAACATCCATGCCCTGATGAGGGACAAAATGGAGATCAAAAACCACTGTAGAGCTAAATTCTGTGCTTGGCAGACTGATCAATTTGTTTTGTTTCTGCAGCAGCATAACAACCTAGTACATCTCTGTTACTATATTGCTCATACTGAGCATTATTTTGGATGGAAATCTTGTGGGTGGGCTGTTGTGCGGCTGCTTTGAGGTTTCGCAGCGGCCCAGCTGTCTACTTAATGAAAGCCCAGTAATTCAATTCACTCTGCTGTGTATCTCAGCTTCCTCTAACAATAAAAGCCAACCAGCAAAGGAAATCTGAATTAGGTTTCTTAGGCCCTCTCTGTCTGTTTTCTCATATTTTCTTTCTTTCCATCTTCTCTGTTGCTCTCTCTGTCTGGCTGGGGGTTTCACCGCTCTTGTTTTCGTGTTCTGTTGTAACTAGTGTGATTGACAGGACCATGTGCCATAGAGCTGGAAAGTAGTGCAGCTGGAGGTATATCATCTGCAATTTTAGTTGGGTAAATATAGCAGGGAGTCTTGTCAAGCAGAGAGATAAATTGTTCTGGGAAAGGAAATGTTCTCTTTTCTGAAAGCGGAAAAAAAAATTCCTTCTTCTCCTTGGAAATGGGAAAATGTGCTCCTCTCTTGACTCACAAACAATGAGGGCACAGATGAGGAAGCCTGGCCAATGATGGACCATATGTTGTGACGCCTCAGCTCCACCTTGCTCCATCAGCCAGGCAAATCAGTCCCAGGAAGCATATTATAGCATAACATATAATTTGAGTGCTTTCCACAGCATCTGTCTTTAAATGTGCACTGACGTGCAAAATAATTTGGTGTTTCCTTTCCTGCAAAGGTTATTTGGTTTTAAACGTACAGAACACAGTGATATATAACCTCATCTAGGAGGTGATGTTTTCACCCATGTCTGTTGGTTGGTTGATTTGTCAGCAGGATAACTGCTGAGAAGAGATTACATTAACCCATTGGTTTGGATCTGGAAGAAGGTGTACTGAACAGATCCAGTATTTTGTGCTTTTTTAATATTGCTTCATAGAAAGTTTTTATTTTTTTCCATTTTTCAGGTAATAATGCGTGGCCCTTGATTCAAAAGATCAGGTGCATTCAGAATGGCATTACTCCATGAGTGAGTACAATTTGATGTGGATCCACATAAAACTGTGGTTTCAGTGCAGTTAGATATGTATTATTTAATCTTGGATTAGGCTTGATTGAATTGGACTAGAATGTTGGGTTTTGGTGAAATTATGCTCTCTATTGAGTGCCATTCTACTGTTTTAAATCAAAATATGCTCCATGAGCAACAGGAATATACATATCAGTTTTTTTATTCAGGGCCATAATATTTACAATAAGCATTTGGGCTAATGATCGTTGTTTTAATGTTTGTCTTTCAGAGCAAAGAACCAAAATGGCATTGAAAGCATACACCCCAAAATCAAGCTAGCTATTGAACCATCGATTGTACCATTGTAACCTTTTGATCGTTAGTTACACATACACCTTGTTCCTTTTATCATTATTGCTTATTATTTTGATAATATATAACTTTTGTTGTGCTTTGTTATGTTTTGTATCATGACATCATCAGTAGTAGTTAAACAGTAGTAAGACCAAAAGGCACTTCAGTTACAAACAAGCCACCTTTGGTACAAATTGTTTTTACGTTTTGATTTGTTGCTGCATTTCAGGGTGAACTCTCACTTTCAACTACAGAACATACTGGAAGAATGAAAGAAAGCCTTCCTGTATTTGCTGTTCTAACACATGAAGCATTGTTTTGAGCTGCATATTGAGTCTTTCTCTTATCTGACATTGACAGGGGCTCCACCCCAGAGAGGATTGTCATCACACAGACAAATCTGTCTCAATCGCTTGTTGAATAATTCTGTGGATTTATTTCATTGTTGGACCATACCTCAGAGAGTAGGAGAGTGTGGAGAACAGTCTTTCATTCTGACATACATTTTATTTCATCTTCTGATCACCAATTTTTTTTCAGTTGCACCTTTTTTATGCAGAAGTCACTGAGCCTCGGCTTCTCAAATCTTCAATTCTTTCCTTCCATCCTCCTCTCCCATCAACCCCCTCTGCTGCAGCAAAGGTCGGATTTTTGACAAGTCTGCAGAAGAAACAGTCTGCTCCTAAATCCCTTCATTTTTATTCATACAAATACAGGTTTAGAGTCCCTTGCAGCCCCCCAGATACAAAGCCAGAGTGGCCTTTTGACTGACAGTTTTCTTCTTTTCGTCCAAACACTAACGAAATTCACCAGCACCCCTCTAATTGACTCGAATCACCAGCACAGCACCAGAGGTAGATATCAGGGGGCAAGGCCATGGATTTGCCGACTGAACATTGCTGAGGATGATTCGTTTACTCTCGGGCTGACCTTTACAATAATTATCCTGCTGTCCCAAAAGTAGAGCACAATGTGGAGTTAATTTGCCATTGAAAAGTAGAATTATGAGAAAAAAAATCTATTTTTGTCACATAATTTGAGGTGCCAACATCTAATGCTCATTGTACACACTCATTTACGTCATTTCTGGCAATAAAAAGAAGGTATTTAGTGGCACCAGTATAATAATACATCTGTTTTGAAATCTTTTCCTTTTGTTTTTACACAGCCTGATCCATGCGTTACTGACAACCTCACTAATTCTTTGCATTTTACCATCATGTCAGTCATCAAGAGAGAATGCACACATGCCATCCCTCTCAGTCTTATTTCAAGGTCAAGCCTAAGTGCATGTCGTTTCAGTTCCCAGCTGTGGTCAAGATGGCACTGACGGGTCTCCGGGGCTCATAGCCTGAGCACTTGGGAACTGGACATGGCCTTTTACCCCCCTTCCACTCTCTCACCCCTCCCTACCTCTTCCCTGCCACCTGATCTTCACACATATATCACTCCCAATTGAACCAGCCGAGGCAGCTGGAAAATGCCGAAGATGAGGAGAAGAACCATAATTCATGTCGCTCAGCCACTTATGCAAATATGTTTACTCATGAATGCATTCTCAGCAAGTAGAATCTGCCACATGGCAATTCTTTACATGTCTGCCACGTGGCCTCGGTGTCCCATAGCTTTAAGCATGAGATCAGGGGTTAGGTTCTTAGACCTGCTGTCAGGGTTATTTTTATGATGCGGTCAAAAGACAATGAACTGAGTGGGTAGAATTCGTGCTTACATTAATGTCTTGTCAGATTTACTTTGCCTCAGTGTTTTGTGGGCAGTGTACCAAGATAAATTAAAACCTTGATATGTGTGCATGGCCATGCTCATAGAAAAATATAGTAGGGCTGCAAATAGGGGATCATTTCTGTTATTAATGATCTATGTGATTGAATTTTCTTGATCATTCTACTGGTTTATAAAAACACAATATCAAAACTGTGTGACTTTCACACTTTATTAGAGCCAAATAAATGTCATTAAATGGCTTATTGTAGTCCAAAAACAGTCTAACACTCAAAGCTTATCAATCTTTTATTATGAAAAACAAAGAGAACCAACAGATTATTCATATTTTGAGATCTTCCTGGGTTCTTTTGCTGAAGGATTTTGAGTTGAAACTTGAATTCAAACAATTATTGGAAAATGATGATTTTCTGTCAAAAGCCTGATCGATTGATTTACTGAGGTTGTTTGAGCTAAAATATTGCTCAGTCAAGGTGACAACATGAGAAAAGGAATTGTAGAAGTGGAACAAACTATCAAAATGACACTGTCATGTTACACACAGTCACAATTTTTACTGATTATTTAGCCAAGTTATTTTATTGGGAAGGCTTTGTGAAAATCTAACTGGACTTCCCGTTTACATTAAAGTGCTGGTGGCTCCAGTTTTAAGGAATGAATTCCCCAGAAATGATGCATTTGAGATGAGCAATCTGCACACTTCTTGGACCTCAATTTGGACCTAAATGCCATTGCAGTGGCTAAAGATGGACTTAAACCCTTTGATGTGAAACAATCAGTTTGTTTTTGCATGCTATTTCTCATGGGTAAGTTCATGTGAGATTCAGCTTCACTCAGTGGATTCCCCACTCAACAGGACAAAATGTAAACTGTAGTCAGTTTAGATTGATTGATTGTGTAAAAAGCTCAGAAAGAATACAGCAAGAAAACCCCAACCCAACAAATAAATAGCAAGAACAAGAAGAGTGTCCAGTTGTAAAAGGACAGGCAAGTTGTAATATTAGTTAGAATAAAGTGTAAAATTGTCTTTGGTGCACTCAAATTCACAGTCAAATTCAAAATATGCATTCAGTGTAAATCCTCGAAGTTGGGTAACTTGTTATCCCATGAGGTTGAGTGAGGTCTAAAAACTATTATTATGTGAAAATAAAACATTTTAAATGATCCTTTATCCAAAAAAGAATTATTCAGAGTTTGAACTTCCATTTTAGATGAAAGAAAGTATCCATTGGTATTATGCCCCCCGAGGCAGACGTGTTTGCTTGCTCCGCTATTGAATGCCGACTTTTTCTTCTTTTTTGTTTGCTTTCTTCCTTTCTCTGCAGTGCCATGCACTGCTAACATGTTAGCAGCATGTATACAACAGACAGGCATTGCTCGACATTTTGTGTATTTTTGTTGTATATATTTCTTTGTACAATATTGGCATTCTGTGGACGGCAAAGGAAGTATTTCATTGTACAGGGAAACATGTTTCCTCACTGTGCCTATGACATTAAACACCTTGATTATTGAATCTTGAATCTGACTTCTGAGAGTATGACTCAGGTCTACTTTACTGTTAAATGAGTTAAACTAAATGCCATGGAGAATATAAATATGAGCTGCATTATGTGTGTAGTTGTGATTAACTATTGATGGGAGGCGCAACCTTATGCAGTGGCAAGCCTTTGGCCTACTAGTTGTAAAAGTCCCCATCAAAAGAGCCATGATTAATCGGAGTGGTGTTCCCTCCCCTGACAGGCTGCCACCTAGTGCTAGTTAGTAGCTGTAAATCTCACCAGTTAACAGTGCCCTAACCGGGGACTGACAGGCAGGGCTTAGGCCCAGTGTGTAGAGGGGATGCAACTGTTGTCCTGTTTCAGAGGCTCTCAACAATGTGGTGAGTGGATGGAGAGTCCCAGCAGAGGGCTATTAATCATGCTGGTCGGGGTGTCTGTTGGAAGGGAGGGGGGTCGGGCTTAGGCAAAGGGTGAGATGGAAGAGAGGGTAGAGGGTGCCGTGGAGGAGGATGTGCTGACAGGAACAGTGGGCAAGATGCAAACAAAAAAAACTATCCTCCCCCGAGGGGGGGCTGGGTCAGCAACAAATGTGCTTTGCATTCTCACTAAAGCCCCCAACATGCATGGAGGAGTTTCAGACAATTTTGATCTTATTTTTATCAGATTTAGCATCATATCATATAGCCCTTCATTGATGCAGAAAGTTCACTTATTTGCACAACAATTACCAGTGCTTCTTGTCATCATCTAAACTAAGTCACTGATAAAGTCGGTCACTTTAACCTGATGCATCAACATAATTTATAACTGCTCAAATTGTGATTAGTAACATTAATGTAGAGGCTACATTACCGTACTTTGAATGGTCTTTGTTGTTTTAAACAGCTTTTGATCACAATACAGTTATCGCAGTTGCCTACAGTGTCGGGCAACTTCCAAAATGTAATGTATTACATATTACTGATACTTTCATTTTGAAGTAGTAAGTTACTACCCGTAAGGGCCCATGCTAAAATGCCCAACTTTACAGCACATATATACATATTTGAAGACTGGAATGAAAAATGCTTTTTTGGTCTATACCTCATTTCCCTGTTTATCACAATTGTAGGGGGGACACATTTTGCTTGTTTAACTAATATTAATGCCATGCATCAAGGTTACACATAATTTGGAGTGTTGCCACTTTGAGTGAGAGCTAGCAGTAAGCCGTCAGCTAGGCTTCACCTCAGCTAATTTTTGTTTTAGGGTGTTTGTGCCACTTGGAAATTTTTTCCGGTGCAATACTGGCAAATAATATGGCTTACTGTGTGGTAAACTGGACGAACAGACTCGAGTGGAGGGACAGGCGCCAGTGTTTTTGATTAACAAGCATCCCTGTTTAAATGGCAGACAGCGAATCTTCTTCGCAGGATAGCTTTCTGGATGTGAACTGGTTGAAGTGTTATGGTGTGGATAAAACTTTCTAAATGTGAAACTCTCACCAAAAAACAACCAAGGCTTTATTTGCGATTGAATATGAGTCAAACCTTCGTGTAAAAGCATAATTATGATGAAGGAGGCACCTCTTTAAACACTGGCTGGGGATGTGTTACTGGGCATAGCTACTGCAAGTTTGTAACTGAAATATTTTAAAGTACTCATACTGCTTAAAATAATGTATAACTATAAAAACTTGCTTTTGTAGTGCCTTACACTGAAATTACTGTAGATGGCCATTTGCAGAAAAAGTGAACATGTCCCAAAATATAGGTTTACGGTCAAGGTGGCAATGACATGGAAACAGTCATACTCTGAGGTTAGTCAAGCTAGAAAATGGAGGCCAACAGTAAAATTATCATCAAAATTATCTGTAAATATCCATCACAGTTTACACATGCACTTCTTGCTTTAACTTTTCACATTTGTCGTAGTTATTCACACTAACTTTTCCTGTGCAATGACTTATTATAAGTGACATGACAATGCTCTTACCTTAATTTTTAACTTCAATAAGCATAACGGCTAACAATAATGAAAAGTCTCTGACCACTCTTGTTTGTTGCGCCTCTCAGCTTACCTTGGTGAGTACAGTTCTGTCAGATTGAACCAATAGCCACACTATTAAAGATTTACCTCAAAGTCATATAAATTGTAGCTTTCCTTTTATCGAGTGAGAATGGGCACAAATTTGTCATTGAGAATACAGTTTAGGCCATTATGAGCAGGCTAAATGGAGCTAGCTAATTCTATTTTCCAGGCTTGCCACAGAGAGTCTAGACTAGATCAGTTGAGGTCTAGACTTTCTGTGTGTTGTCAGCTGTGACTGGATGGTGAGGATTTAGTGTTTTCCTCGTTGCAGCCTGGATTGTATTTTAATGTTCTGTTAAGCATATCGCGGTTATGAGGTGGTAATTGGGGTTCAGCACCAGAAGATACCCTGACCCACACCTCACCTCATTTTAGTTTAGTCCTGAGCTAATGGGCTTTGAGTTCAGTGTTGCTCTAATTACTCAACACTGAGCCTTGAGCATTAATAAAATGGGGTATTAAAGTAGGGTTTGAGATGTTTCAACACCTCTGAATCCAGTGCCCACTCTCACCAGAGGTCTGCTCTAAAAACAGCCTCATGGTCTGCATGTGGTGACAAGTTGATTGGCTGAACAGCATTTTCATGATTGACTACACAAGCTGGTATTGACCATTTCTGAAGGTGTTAAGTGAAGGTTTTCAATGTGTAAATGAGTGTGTCTCCAAGTTTAGCCCCATGCATAGCAAAGTTGATGGGCATCTAAGTTTTGTTGACATGACCTGCAGTGTATGACTTTGTATATTTTTGGTGTGTTACTGTCCACACTATGTCATCTGAAATGCACATTATGCTCACAGCATTGATCAGGTAGCTAATGGGTTTTACATCTTTTCCACTGATTACCCCTCTAAATATTATCTAGTAATTATTTTTTTTAACCTCCATTTGTTGTTGTTAATGTGTTATTTGGTGTCGCTTGACATGTAAGGGCAAGATTCAGGTCATCACTACTAAATAGAACTGGACAAAATATCGATATTTATCGTGGTATGAGATTATATAATGTCTTAGATTTGGGATATCCTATTGTTGTGATATGTAATGTAAAAGTGTTGGCTGCATTATGTGGTGAGGTACAGCCAGGACAACATTCTAAACTATGCTGTATATAAGAAGGCAATTTTTTTAATGAATGTGAAAATGTTGTTTGAAGATGCTGCAGTTCTCTTACATTTGAGGAATAGTTTATGTATTATTTACAGCATCTCATTTTTTCTTTGAATGGCAAGTGTCTCCTGTTGAGTGTTTGATTATGAGTTGTTTGTAGCAATCACATAGCTAGCTTGTCTTCAAGTCTGTTTGTAGATCGCCTTCAAAATACTTCAAAAAGCCTAGGTCAGCTTTTATGTTTGATTATCATGGTCATCTAATACTTTGGTCAATACAGTAACTTTCCCTTCAGTGCAATTGCTTCACCCGGAACCTGGAAATATCTCTTTTATATACACAAGGGTCATTGTGTCCCGAATCTTCTCAGGCTTTTCTTTGTTTGTTCATTCTCCAAAATTGTTGTCATATGAACTTGAATATTTTGCAGCTCGTTGAAGAACAAAACATTCTATAGCAGTAAATACTGTACCATACTTACCATTTGATTTGCATCGTTGTTTGCACTCTTTGTATTCTCTGGTATTATCTTCAGCATCACCGTTTTTATACCGGGCAGTAAGCTGCCAATCTGGCTGTCCTTTTTGCGGCTAGGTCCGCGGATTTAGATAGAAGGCGGTACATTGAGTCTGTTTTGGTCCGGCAATTTGACGCCTCGGAGGGTGCACTTTTTTCCACCTCCATTGCTATGTAAATCCGAGCCGTCGATGTGCCGGCAATTGCGTGAGATGATCACAGCAGTCAGTCCATCACATCGCAACTGGAAAACCGCTGAGATCTGGGAGATGCTAGTGTCTCCTCGGTCTCTGTAGCTGTCTTCGTTGTCTGCTTGTTGTTGTAGCTGCAAGCTACTAATGGTCGCTACTTTCAAATTTAAAGCTCTGCGCTAAGAACCCAATTCTAAACTCCAATGGGGTGCAATGTCAACCTCTTATTTTGAAGACAAATTCGACCTGCTTCGCTGGTCACGCCGAACGTCGTGCTTCACCTCACGTCACATGTTTACGCCTACCCCAGTGGCGTCCAAGTGGTGGCTTTTTGGAAAAGAAGGAATATTACACCTCCCTTTTAGATAGACAAGGCGGCATATTGCTGCCTTTACCTTGCTGCAAATGTGCCACCTTTTCTATCTGAAAGGGGCTACTGTCTTTGTTCTAATACTCGTGGCACACTGTAGAGCTATTAGCACAACCACATATTACTGTAAAGCAACCCAACAAAAATAAGTATACTATAGAGTAGAGCTGTAGTTTATTTAGTACTATTATGTGGTAAATGGGCCATATGTCTTAAAAATGATATCGCAATATTTTAGGGATATGTTGCTGCATGCGCTATAAATCCCAAATGTATCTCCTAAAAAATACTTAAAATAAATGCTAGGACTGGATAACAAAATCAAATATCATGATATTTCTGACTAAATACCATTGATATTACGGCCGTATTGTCTAGATGACAATTGGTACGTTGACGGAGTAACAATGAGAATCTTGATAAGAAATCGTCAGTAATGTGGATATAATGACCAAGTATGTGAAGGCACGTATGAGAGTAAGTAGAACCAGTTATCATATCATATATCATATTCAGAATCATACAATATATGGTCTTATAGTAGCCCCATTCACACTGCCGTTTGCATACGGGGATCCTGCGCCAATTCTCTGCCTCCTGCTCTGTGTGAAAGTTTCAGATGCGGAGAGGGGCGAAATTTCGCTCCGGCGCTGATCCGCCTCTGCAGGTAGTATCAGGGCCATACTATTGGCGAACCGAACCAGTATGAATGGATTAGCTGGCTTTGCGTATCGAGGGTGTGTCAATCGTACAGTCTGATAACTGCACAGGTACTTCACTCAACTTAATACGGAGAAATATCCCACAAAGCAACGTTACATGACCAAACATAAGTAACGTAGTAACTGTAACTGAGAAGCGTCTGTCCTCCTGTCTGTCCTCCCGCCCGTCCTACTGGCTCTTCGTCACATTTCTGCCCAAAAAACAGTGTCTGTCACTGGCAAAAAACTTTAACTCACTGAGTGTTTGTGATGAAAATAACTCACTGTGATGGTCAGCCCTTTGGACTGAGACTTCAATGAACTTTCCCCGGAAAATAGCCTCCGTCCCTGTGAGTGAGGGAGTCAGACAGGCTTCCAGTTAACTGATGGAGATTATGTACGTAATTTAGCACGAAAAACTTAACTTTGTCTCTTTCCAGGATGTTTGGCGGGTCAGGATCTCAATCACTACACTAACAGCATCCATATGATTATAAACTGTCTACGGGTTTAGATTGACAGGTGGGACACCGGGGAAACACCTTGAAAACACACCTACGTCATAATCATGACGTGTACGTCATGCCTCTTTAGGAGCCGTAGCGCCGGCTTTCTGTGTGAATTACAGAGCAGTTCGTCTTTAAGGCGGAGATACTTTGCTCTGTATGAGTCACCATCGGCGGAGAATTGGTGAACCAGTGCTGCGGAGATAATGTGGCGTCGCTGTGTAAAAAGGGCTAGTGTTAAAATAGCCATATACTGTCCGGCATTCGGACAAAGCAGAAGTCATGGCTTGGTAATGGCCACGCCATTCTGTTGTTGGCTATACTCACTTGCTCGTAGTTGTGAAAAGTGTTTGTGAGAACATCTCTCTATAAAAGCAAGGAATCTCTGTCTGTCTGTCTGTATGTGTGTTCCTCAAATATCTCTGCGGATCAGGATCAGACTGACCTGAGAGTTTCAACATAGCTGCTGCGTGGTTCAAGGGTGTGCCACTCGGATTTGTTTGAACTGCAATGATACCGTTAATAAATTATTTCATAAATGCATTACAAATTCCACAGTCACGTGCGCACCAGAGCCAATCACTGCACACCGTAGCCACATGCGCACCAGAGCCAATCACTGCAGAGCTCAAGCCCACGTCATACCTTAAAGGGACAGTGTGTAATATATCGAGTATTTAGCACCATCTAGCTGTGAGGTTCTACATTGCAACACTATTTTGCTCACCCCTCCCGTCCTGAAGACGTTCCAGAAGCTCCGGTGGCCCTGACGGACAAAAAACTCATTTTCAAAATATGGATTCTTTCCCAACAGCGTCGAGTATTTCTACTGATTCAAGTAATGAAGTAAAGATGTAGTTAGTTAGATGTTAGTTTGTGACGAGCGCTTTCGCTGAGCTCCCTCTCAGTTCCGCAGTCAAGCTAGCTCTGAGCTAAATCAAGTTTAGCCTTACTGCGTAGTGCTTTGTGTCCCTCTCGGCAGTCCATAGTTTTTTTACTATAGGTACGATAGGTAACTCTTCGCTCAGGAGGATATGTCAGATTGTTGACAGAGGTAATTGTACAACAATGCAGACTTACTTATGAACGACGACGTTGATTTGAGATAATAAATTACTTAAATAGTTGCACACTGTCTGTTTTAGAAACAAGCAAATTTATACCTGCAGCGGCGCGAGCTGGACCGGGATTTTGCCGGCGGTTCGGTCCCGTTCTGTTCTGTGCATCTAAACTGACTGTTGTGGATTAATGAGAATAAACGAGTCCGGCCCGAGTCTGTTCGGGTCTGAGGAGATCCAGACACGCGGACAACAAAGTGGAGTTGGAATCTGTGGGTGTTCGTGTGTAGCTAGCTGCTATTCGCTGGCCCACACGGCCCACCTCCCGAGTCGACGGAGCGGACGCACTGGCACGTCCAAAATCGGACTTAGGGTAAATAATGTCCGCCACGCTTTTTCGCGAACATTGCCGTCACGTTTGCTTTGTCTCTGGTGCAGGAAGAAACGGTAAAAATCGGCGTTTGTCACGAAAGCGTCCAAGCAGCCAGTTTGGTTGCTGAGGAACAGGAAGTTGTGGGAGGGACGTAGGCAGATGAGTGACAGCAGCAGTGACGTGTTGGAGACAGTGACAGAGATATCGAGTTTTGAAAGTTGAGAGATTTGTGACTTATAGCGTGTTTGGAGTGTATAGTTAGTGTGTTATATAGTGTTTAGTGTGTAGTGTAGTCGTTTTTTGTGTTGTGAGTCAAAACAATGAGGAGACTGCTGAATGTGGAGCAGGCAGGAATGAGCTGAGCCCTGAGCCTGAGGCATTGCCTGCATTTAAATGTAAATAGTTACACATAACTTTGTAAATTTCAGAAACTTATGCACAAATTTAGCAAACAACAATTTATATTTGCATTATAACTAATACATATTTGTGGTTTTCACAGTAAAAAATCAAACTTTTTTTTGTTATTTTGTGATTTTAGGTCCATAGTGTTAATATAGTATGTCAAAATGAAAACATAACTGTACACTCACACATGTGAGGTTGTGCTGAAAATAATGACACCAAGCAAGGCAGGGTAAATAGTTTTTAAGGTGAAATATACTGGTATAATCAAAAGTAGTCAAAAACAGCCAATTATATCCCTGACGTCCCACTTTCAAACACAGCCTCATTTGGCTATCCATGAAAAAGCTCCTTAACCTCCCACTTTTCTATAGGAATACATGCTTCCTACGGGCAATGCACTAGTAGACAAAAATAGGGTCTTTAAATCTGCTGCACCTTTGACAGAGCCCTGTAATTCCACATTGACAGTTAGATAGGGTAAAGTCCTGTAAACTAGGCTTCATACACTGCCCTGCAGATCATTATCATAAACATATAATGTTCTGCAGACTGAATCACAATGGAAAGTCAGAGGTAAAGAATTGAGGCTGTTGTTGATAATCTCCTCAGTAGGACTGCAAAGCAGGTCAAATCAAAGCACACGATCCGCAAGCTGTAGAAGCAGCGCTGGTGTAGAGGTGTTGGCTGTGGCGGGGGATGGACGATGTGTGGGGGGTTGTTGTGCTAGAAAATAAGGGCCCATATTAGTATTTTGGGGAGGCGCTGTCTTGCTTGTGTGGCGCTCACATCCTTAAGCCTTTGGTGTCTCAGTGTGAATCCCACACTGCCTTGATGGACTGGGTTAATAAACCTCTCAGCAGCCATCCCTCCCACATACACAGGCAGACAAACTGAGCACACATACATGAAGTCTCTGAACACACACAGCTGCTTGTTATTTCATGCCCCATAAGGGTGCTGTGACCACGGACATTGTAATACACATATCCAATTAGCTAAGCATTGCTTCACCCATTGGTCTCAAGCTGGGATTCTCACAGATACATACATACTCTCTTGTACTGGACAGAGAATTTATTTTCTTGCAAGTCTCTCATAGCAAAGTTGTACTCGCATAGAACGTTAACTTGTTCACTTCTGTCTAGTTATAGATGGATAATTCTATGTTCTATGCTGTTAAAGATGATGATAGCAGGTTTATTTATGGTGTGGTGTAAAAAAAACAAACAAAAAGACAACCCAACATATCCCTGATCAACATTCTTAAATCCACAACTGAAATTACCAAAATGAAAATGATCACTCCTGTCTTTTCAATTCCTTTTAGAGTAGAAATAAACAAAACAAAAAACAGTGGCTATGTATCCCATGATGGCATGCTACCTTTACATTCATGCTACCTTTAGATTGATCTTTTGCCAAAAACACCTTTAAGTTTTTGTCTCCTTTTAGTTATTGCCACCCGAGCACTGACCAGTGCTAGGACCTATTGAATCCATTAGGATTATTAGGGAGCCAAACCCGAGGGGCCGAGGACCAGCAGTGCCAGGAACCCTATTGTAATTGTAAAGATTTTTATTTTTATTTTTCTCCGGCTAAAAGTGGTACTGCAGGCTAAGACATGCAAGGGAGGGCGGTGCAATTTGGAGAGTTGGTCTAGACACCTGCACGTACCTCAGACAAACAAAAACGCGCTATAACCTAGGCCAATGCATTTTTGCCTATAACTCCCACACCGTATGTCGCACATTCAAAAACCTTGAATCCCCAGATTCCCTAAATTGAGCTGAATCTCTTTGCAGTTGGCCATGCCCACTTCCGCCTGGAAAGTTTTTTCACAAAATCACAAGTCGGCGTGGCTTATTACAAGACAAACAACAAACATTAATTTCAGCCAAACTATTATGATGAGAGCTTTGAAATTTATATGGTATATATAGAATAGGACACAGTTCTTCCATACCAAAAATTGCACCTGTACTCCACTAGGTGGCACTATAATGGATGCAATCGCATTTTTGCCTGTAACTTCCACATTTTAAATAACACATTCGCAAACCTTAAATGTTGCAAACCTACTTTTTCGAACTCCTCCCAGGCAATTTCACCGATTTCCATGAAACTTCGCACACACCATCTGTGGACCCTCCTGACAAAAAGTTATTAAAAGAATTGTGATAGTCCAAAGAATACTCAAGTTATTTAATAACAACTTCCTGCAGACTTTGTTCAAAACAGGAAGTGTTGCATATCTCCACATTGGTGTGGTCGAATGACATGAAACTGAGGTTACTACTTCCCCATGAGCCCCTGAGGCCCTGTGTCAAATTTTGGCTAATGACCTCATGGTGGCACTCTTTAAATTGAAGTATCTTATATCTCAATATTGGTTGGGCGGATTGACACAAACCTCAGTAAAATCATTGCCAATGCCCTCCTGAGGAGATCTGACCAAGGACTTACCAATTCGCCACTAGGTTGCGCTCTGGTGCCAGGCTAATTTAATATTCGACACTGTGCCCACACCATTACACTTATGGAAACCAAATTCATAGGGGTGCTTTAGAATGGCCCCTGCAACTCTCATGCCAAAAATGACCAGCAGGTGGCGCTATTTTCCATGCAAAACCGTTTTTGGCCCATAACTCCCACATAATATGTCACATATTATTAAGCCTTGTCTACGTCGTCCCTGAATTCAGCTGAATTGCGTGGTGTAGGCCATGCCCACTTTCGCGGTAACTTTACAATAGCAAAATCGCAACAAATGAAAAACTTACTTTTTCTAACTCCTCCTAGGCGATTTGACCGATTTGCACCAAACTTTTTATTTAGCATCTGTTGACCCTTCTGACTAAAAGTTATCAAAAGAATTTTGATATACCTAAAGACGCCCAAAATATAAAGCAACAAATTCCTGTACATTGTGTTCAAAACAGACAGTCTTTCGTATTTTCACCAAATACATTCTGATTACCACAACACTTTTGCCAATGATGTTGCATGGTCCAATGAGGGTTTATGCAAACATTTTTGTGCAAATCGGCCAATAGGTGGTGCTCTGGTGGCAGTCTTATTGGTGTCAATGGAATCAAATGGAGAAATGTTTAAATCCTCTTCAAAACTCATCGACTTTCAACCTCTCCTTGTCCCTCATACTTTGAGCTAGAGACACCATTCCAGGTTTTAAAGAGTCAGACTTTGAACTATTTTATCAGTTTTTAAAATCTTTTATGGTTTTCAAATCATCGCAGTTTTAGTTTTAAGGATTTTTAGGCCATCTTCTGATTTTATAATGGGTGTGTATTGCGTGAGCTAGAGGGCATGACATCATCGCGAAAGTGGAGAGTAGCTGGAAGACCTAGAGAAAAAATTCTCTTCAGCTGGATTTGGATCCCATATCTTTTACTTCACATACACATTATATACATAGTCTTATACCATGGTCTGGGGGAATAATCGATTCTGATTGGCTGAAGGGTGTCCATTAACCCCTGATATACGGACACCTACTAAGTAGTTCCAGTCGAATTGTCTGTTTACCGTTCTAAATCAATGCGCTAGCTGGCGTATCAAATCTGAATATTTTATTTCCAACACTGAGTGCAGTCCGTCAGTCCTTCAATGCCTTATCCTCTGAACACCACAAGGTGGCGACTGTAACACACAAGCTGCAGAAAGTACACTTCCCCTCTAAATTTACTGATACACGAATAATCACACATCCTGTTCACTGTTCAGCTCTCTACTTCAGGCTGCGGCCACAGTAACGTTTACACACGGCCGATCATTTTGACGGCCCCTCATACATTTGTTCGTGAAAATCATGATATTGATTTGGGGACAATGACATGACTGGTTAGCTATCTGGTCTTGTTAGCTAGCATACTGTCAAATTGTATTTACTGTTTGTCAACCGTACGCAATGTTATTGACTGTGAATCTTGCTAGCATAGCGTTAGCTTTCTGGCTCATCGCTGAGCGGACTAGAATATCTCCCGTTGCCAAGTCGTATCTATGGTCTGTCCTATTTACTAGAGGAGTGAACAACGTCTCCGTTGCATAAGAATCTTACGGGAGAGTAATGATAGTTCCACTTAATGGACTTCGCGGAGGCAACCGTCCTCTACTGCGTGTCGGACGGGCAGACGGTACCTGTTTTATCTGTCACTCTGCCACCCTCATTTTTCACTCTACACAAATTTAAAAAAGCATCACAGAGTTCAGCAATGTCTCCTGTGACTCAATATATACATATTTTGCAAATAACCATTACATTTCTTTCAAAAATCGCAGGAGTTTGGGAGGCATTTTTCCCATTCATTCAGATGGAGACATTTTCAACTTTGGCTCTGCTACTGCTCCAGCATACAGTTGAGGCCAAAATTATCAGCCTCCCTTGTGAAATTAGACAAAACTCTTGATTTCTCCATGGAAATGACCATTAACAACAAGTGTTTATATTGCATTTGTTTCCAAAATAAAAAAGACAAAATGTCCACTAAGTTTGATTAGGATATTTTATTGATACACTGAGTTGAAACAAGAAAGGGAAAAAATGAGACGTCCAAAATTATTAGCCCCCTGGCCATCAATAGTCAATAGTGTGCCCTTTCTGAGTCACAACTGACAACAACCTCTTAGATCCCTCACAACTGTGTTCCTTGAAACATCAACTCCAGAAGAGGCCAGGTCAGCAACAATCATCTTGGCAGATGTCCGGGGAATCTTGTTGACAATTTTCCTCTCCAGAGTTCTTGAAATCTTGCGCTTACGACCACGCCCAGGTTTGTTTCTTACAAAATTTGTGTCCTTGTACTTGGCAATGATGCAACGTACAGCAGTTCTAGACACTGTGAAATGCTTGGAAATGGCAGTATAGCCTTCCCCCTTCTCATGAGCCTCCACTATTTTCTTTCTGAGCTCAAGACTGATTTCCTTTGTCTTTGGCATGGTGAGTAAAAGTAGTCTCTCTCCATAATATGTACAGGTACCCTGTTCCTTGGAGTCCTTTTATGCTGATTGAATGCTCAGGTGTTGTTTGAAAGCTGATTGGTTAATTAGGTGTGTTTTGAAAACAAAAATTCACATAGGGGGTAATATTACTGACCACCCCATCATGGGGGCTAATATTTTTGACTACCCCATTTTCCACTATATTTGATATAAAGCAAGCCTTAAAATGTATTTCATATCCAAAATGTACCAAAAGCTACTAACTAGCACTGGTGAATGTGTGATTATATCAAGTTTTATCAATGCTGCAAACATTGGGAAGAATTTTAGGAAAATGTTCCATAATTCCTGGGGGGCTAATAATTTTGGCCTCAACTGTATGTGCACCCAGGGAAAGTGTTCATCTTTTTAATCTCTTTAAGCCTTGTTGCTTTTCACCTTTTTCTGCCTTTTCAGGTTTTAAATTGTTCATGTTTCTGCCTTTTCTGCTTTTTCCATATTCAGCTTTATGACCAGCCAGAGAAACTGTTCACCATTTTAGGCTCTTTCAGCCCTCTTACTTTTCAGCCTTTTCAGCTTTTTAAATATTCATCTTTCTTCCTTGTCACCTGCTGCAGCTTTCATCATGCAGCAGGTGACATCTCACATCCCATTAGTTAATCAGTTCTTCACTGACCTGGCTGGATTCTCTGGATTTTTTTCAAGATCTCCCAAGAGAACCAGTGTGCTTGATAGAGTTGTGACACACAGACTCCCAAGAGCAAGCACAGTAAGATGGGACTTCCATATCTGTGCTGTGAACACTGTGTTTGAGCACAAAGGTGACATCATCCAGTGTTTTGAAACCATCAGGGGAGTTTGAGCCTACCACTCTGCGGGAAGCTGTAGGGTTTGTGAGGCTACTAGATGATACTTTCAGCTTCTTCCTGAAACTATTTCATTGTATTCTGCCTTGTGTGGACGTTTTCTTCAGCCAGCTGCAGAAGCGAACCATCAATTCAGTCTTTGTCCGGGGAATCATGCAGCACTTCACACATTTTTTCTGACTTCAGCGTACATTGTTTAATACTGGCAATAGCAGGCCACCGAATTAGAAAGGAACGACTTCCTCAGCGGAAGGTGTTGCGTGAACAAGCACCGATGGCAGCATGCCCCGACGCGCGTGGACCTCGAAGGCCCGTTCATCGCTGCTTGCAGCTTTAATTTGATATGTTTTTCTTCAGTTGGAGGCAATAGCAAAAATTGCAGCCACTACAGTTAGCTTTTCTTTTGTGAAATCTTATTATTTTTTGTTGCGCATCTTTGACCAGTTACCATAGTTACACAGGTATGCTTCTCAACAATGTAAGCCTCCACACATGCCTGCTGGTTGTTGAATAATAACTTAGCATTAAAACTGTACTTACTTTTGTTCCATTTGTCTTTCAAATTGTAATTGTGTTTCATTCTTTGATGGAGATTGTATTAAATGTATATTCATGGATTCCGGTTTCCTCTTTCTTTAATTTTCATCTTGAAAAAAGGTTGTCAGAAATGTTTTCATCATAATTTTTGTTGATGAAATGAAGATCAACACTATGCAGGCATATGTACTTTATATGGAAAGGCTGGCACTACATTTCTTCAGTGAAATCACTTGGTGAACTCTGCACCACATCCATACCATTGCCACCCCCCTCCTTTTTGTGCTTGGAACAGGACGCTGGCACAGGGCACTTCCCTGTGAGTCGACACCCAGAATAAAAAAAAAAAACCTATCCTATTTCTGGGCTGTAGCTGGGCGTGTGAGTGTGTGCTGTAAAGGTGACATGGGTCAGAAATGTGTTGTCGAGGGATGGTGGGAGGGTGACTGGTGGGCATGTACAAAGGAGGCTAGGGGATTAAACAACTGGTTACATTTTGCACAAATATTGAATCAAGAAAAGGTGACACATGCAGCAGGAGTGCTTTAAACCTGTTGACGCACCCCTTCTTAAATAGAGTGGGATCAGCACCACTGATAACAAATTTTAACAAAAGCTGCCCTGCTGACAGGCGGGAGAGACAAGCAGGCCGATGTGGGCCAGTGCAGCTGACGATGAGACATGCTAACAACCTGGGACAACAAGAAGGTGTTGATTGCCCTGAAAGCAAAATAGACCTGCTGATATGTACAACCATGCTCACTCCCTGCTCTCTGGCCCACTGTTCTTTCTTCACAGAAGAATTTTTTAAAGGAATTGTTTTTCATTCCAAAATGTCTTTATTTGGGCTGTTGACTAGCTGTCAAAATAATAGGCCTGTCAAAGTTAACGCAACATCCTCTTAACGCCGTTCTTTTTTTTAACGCGCCGGTGGCACCTGTAGTCTTGATCCAGATGGTGGCAGAAGAATAATAAAGGAAATCAGAAGAAGAAGCAGGGCTGGCGGTTCGGGAAAAACACGGTGGACTGAAAAGCGAAAGCGAAAGGAAATGGAGAAAGGACTTATGAACGGCAAATTCACTTTGAAAACACTGCCAGATGGTTCGATCGATAGGACAGAAGTTATCTGCACGTACTGTCGACATGAAATGAGTTAGCAAGAGGTTGAGGTTGGCGACAGTCCTGGAGAGAGAGAGAGAGAGATTGTGTGTGTGTGTGTGTGTGTGTGTGTGTGTGTGAGAGAGAGAGAGAGAGAGAGAGAGAGAGACTGAAGTAATTTTTCACTTGTATTACACGTACATAAGTGAACTTCTGGGAGAAGAGAAGCTTCTTAAAAGTATTAAGAACATGAAAAAAATACATTAAGATATATATAGAACAGAAAAAAATGTGCCAAAAAATTGCGATTAATTTGAGATTAATCGCGATTAAAAAAATTAATCGTTTGACAGCCCTACAAAATAGATAATGAAAGAGTGAGTTATATGGCCATCATTCTCTGCAAGTTGTAACCTGAGCCAGGCCATGCAACAGTGATAGCAATAATAACACATCCATACAGGGTTAGTAGTATATACAGTTGTTAAAGAATAAAAGAAATTCGTACTGGTATTGGATCAGATGGGAGTGGATCAATACTCAGTATTGAAATCAGTATTGGGAAGAAAAAAATGGTAATGGAACATTTCTAGTCAATGCTAATTTATGTTGGCAAATAAAACAAAGTTGGCCTGCTTCGAGTTAGACAAGCAAGGAAAAACCTGATACTAAAGTAAAATGGTCAATATCAAATATTCTCAACAGGAACTAATTTTCAACAAAAACAGAATAAACAGTGTTTTAAGAGCAAACGGCTTGATCGAAGGTATCTGAAATGATAGCCGATAAGGGGGCTCTTACTCCTACCTCATTTGGTTGGGACTTTCAGACTTTTCCATTTGATCCAAACCAAAATTGTAGGTGTGAGACCTCCCCTAGAAAGAGGTGGTCTTGGTCTAGATCAGTGGTTCTCAACCTTTTTTCAGTGAGGTACCCCCTGTGAAATATTTTTTCAGCCAAGTACCCCCTAACCAGTGCAAAGCATTTTTGGTTGAAAAAAAATGACTTAAAACAGAGCGCTGTGCCATCAGTGTCTGACTTATTAAAACAGTGACCATATAAACATTTAAAACTATGAAATGAACCCTTTAAAACTCCATACATTTGCAAAACACTGCTCATTTGTAGTGGTCTCTCTTGAACTATTTGAAAATAAAAAGATATCACTAAAAAATAAAAAAAAATAATGAACTTAATTATAAATAAAGATTTGTGCACATAAACACAATCATCAACATAAAGTGTTCTCTTTTGGGGTCATAGCTAAGATCTGTTCTCAAAAAGAAATCATTAACTTAATTTTAAATAAAAGCAGAAATTGCTCAAAATAAAAAATAAAAATGTTTATTATCTTAAAATATCTTTTTAAGAATCAAAAAGAAGACTGACATTTTAACATTACCAACTGTCAACAGTGAATATTGCACTGAACTGAGTGTTTTTCCATTTTGTGAGACATTTTAGTGAGACACTTGGGCTTGTGCTTCACTGAGGATCTTGTTCATTCTTGGTGGCAGGGAGGCAACTGTTGTGATCAAGCTTTTCTCCAGGGAAAGTCTGTTTCTCTGCTTTGTTTTGATCACAGTCATTGCAGAGAAGGAGGCCTCACATAAATATGTGGAGGCAAAGGGTAGTAGCTGCTCCAAAGCCTTCTGTCCTAGGTCAGGGTGCTCCTGCTTCACACACACCCAAAAGTTAGTTAGTGTGAACATGGCAAACTTCATCTGGAGGCCACGATCAGATGACACTTCCAAGAGTTTCTCCTGATAGGTGACAGGGAGCTTGCTTCGGTTTGCTTCAGACAAGAGAAACGGGTTTCTCACCCAATCCAGCTGTGCAGATTTCTCCTCCATGTCAGGAAAGTAGGAATGAAAATCCTGAATCAACTTGGTCAAATGTTCCACTATGACCAGCTTGACTGGAGCTCTGTCCACATCCTCACTAGAGAGAAAATCATCCAGCTGAGGAAAGCAGGTGAAATCCTCCTGTGCACAGGCCCTTCTCCACAGCTCTGCTTTCTTCAAGAAGCCATCCACCTTGTAATACAGGTTTAAAATGCTGGTGTCCTTGCCGTGCAGAGCCATATTCAGTTTGTTCAGTTTGCTGAATATATCTGCCAGATAGCACAGCTTTGCCACCCAGTCTGTGTCCTGGAACAAGGTGGCATGGGGAGATCTGTGCTCAATCAGAAAGGCGTGTACTTCGGATCTCAATTCCAACAGCCGGTTGAGGATTCTCCCTCGAGAGAGCCAGCGCACTTCTGTGTGCAGCAGCAGTTGTGTGTGTTCAGCTCCCATATTTTCACATAGGCGCCGAAACAGGCCTGCATTAAGTGGCCGTGACTTAATGAAGTTAATCACTTTGATGCTGCTGTTCAAAACATCGTGTAACACGGGGCTCATTTTCTTGGACGCCAATGCCTCCCTGTGTATGACGCAGTGAGTCCACATCACGTCAGGGTTTTCTTTTTTAATCCGTGCTATTAGTCCTTTTGCGCTGCCCGTCATTGATGCTGCCGCGTCTGTACAGATGCTGGTGCAGGATTTCCAGCTCAAACCGTTTTCACAGAAAGCGGCATTGACAACATCAAATATATCCTCTCCTGTTATTTTCCCCTCCAAACTTTTGCAGAATAGTATGTGCTCATAAATGTCGTCAGTATCAACGTACCTCACAAAAGCAACAAGTTGCGCATTTCCACTGACATCTGTGGATTCATCCAGCTGGAGTGAAAAAGAGTCGCCAAGTTTCCCCACAACTTGTTCAACAATGTCTGTTCCCATTCTATATACTCTGCGACAAATAGTCATTTGACAAAGGAACAGTCTTTAATTTCTCCGCCGCATTTTTGTCCAGCATAGTCTCAGCCAGCACTACAGCCGCTGGAAGGAGCAGGTCTTCAGCGATAGTGAATGGCTTCTTGGCTTTAGCTATGAGCGAAGACACAGCATAAGAGGCCTCCAGGGCTTTGGCTGATGTTGTGGAGGCCTTCCGCATCGTGTCTTGAGAAGATCTGAATTCAGACAGTTTCCTCTTAAAAAAGTCAGGTGGCTTACCGACGTGACATCCATGTTTTGTATTAAGATGACGCTGCGGATGTGCCGGCTTCATGCTACTGTTAGCTAGTTTCTCCCCACAGAAAAAACACAGTGCCTTGGGTGGGTTGCAACTTGTGGACGTAAATCCAATCAAAACATAATCGTCATGATACAGCCGGAATTTTTCCGGCTCCTGTTTGGCCTTCTTTGCCACTTGTCCCTCCGTGTTCTCAGATGAATTGCTTTTACGCTTCAACCACGACTCCACTGTTTGAGTTTTGACAGTGATTGACAGGTAATGCTAGGTGGCATATGACAGGTTGGGTCGAACCATCCTGGTATGGGGGAGACTCTGGGTTTTTAGGATAATGTAACTGAATAGCTTTCTGAATATAAAATTCATTTTATGAACTTGTACTTATATTTTCCTGAAAATTTTTAGATGATTAATTTTAAAGGATTTTTGCATGGATGCAACTTTTTAAATATATTTTAAAATGTCATGTACCCCCTGGAGTGCCTTCACGTATCCCCAGGGGTACGCATACCCCCATTTGAGAACCACTGGTCTAGATCAAATGGAATCATGGTTCAGATTAATAGTAGTTGGAAGACCACCGTTAGTAGTGCTGATCGCGCGTAGAGGAGCTTCAGGACGGAGCCCTTGGAGTACATATGTGGCCAGTACGGGTCACAGAAGGGTCAGCCGGGTCCAGAGCAAGGGTTGAGTACAAAATTAAAACATTCCCTGTATTACAGACCTGTCTAGGAGGAAGGGGGCCAATTCAGGAACAGTTATAATTGTTTCAAATCCTTCAGTTCTCTCCCTCTGCCTTCAATGTGTGACCAAGGTTGACTTGTGTTTTTGCCTGTGCTGTGTCACTGCTTCCTTTTAACCGACTAACACACTACTCATAGCAAAACTTTGCCTGACAAAATGTAAACATAGGCTGTTTTGGTCTGCATACTGTAAACCGTTTTATGTGTATGAAATCAGACTTGGATACAGACATTAATAATTATGGAAGAAGACAGTCCCGTTGACGGTCATGTTTGCTCGTGTGATCAGATAAAGGCATCAGTAAAAAATTTGAATTATTTATAACCACTTTAAAATGCCTTGTGATATGAATAAATGGGACAATAGAGATACAGCATACTTACGGTAAGCAAGTGCATGTTTTTTCTTTGCACAGTTTGAATTTACCTTGACAGTTTCCCTGTAGGTGCTAATGTACTGCATAGCAGTTGAATATATTTATCCTTAGATTTGTCCATTATATCTCATTTGAGAGGAGCAACACTCTGGGCCCTCCATCCTCCCAGTCTGTCCAGCCCCAGAATGCACAGGGCAGCTAGCAGCCACCATAGCAATATGTCTATGTGGATTTTAAATTGGCAGGATGTGAATGGTGAAATGTTCATAAATGTACAACTTAGAAGGGCATGTGTGTGGTAGCGATGTCTGAGTTGGACATTATAGACTTGAGGTGGGCTTGGTGTTGTTGGGTGGTAGGAGGTCAGACACAGAGGTCAAGGGAGAATGAACTTGTGAACTAGTGAGCATCAATGTTATTGCTGAAGTCAAGCATAGTGCAAACTAATCCAGGGCTCAGAGGACACAGTCCCCTCAACTCAACACCACAGATATATTGGTCTGGGTTTCATATGGTGTTTACTCTAAGAAAACAAGGTGCGCAAATGTGACTTATGAACATTGTCTTATAGGGATTGTAGAATTTTACATCCTATCAAACTTGTGGTCGTTGTAACTGATATCTAGTGATGTCCCGATCAGGTTTTTTTTAACCCCGATCCCGATCCGAGTCCTTTGATATTTAGTATCTGCCGATACCGAGTCCCGGTCCGATACTTAGCCTTAAATAATATCTTGCTGGATAATACAGCTGCATTAAGAAATAAAGTACTTGCATCCAAGCTGTTCCTTAAGAGATTTTTTTTATTTTGTTGAAACAAAGTATACTTTCATATGGCTCTTCCTTATTCTACATATGCTATGGCAACATTGGCCTCCACCTTCCTTGTGTTAGCAGGTGAGTCTGTGACGCTGCACCGTGACAGCAGACCCTCGTGTACAGCAGCTGAAGTGTGTGTGTGTGAGACGCAGCCCACGCTTGGTACCTCCATATCATCCACTGCTTTTTACATATTCTTTACGTTGTCACATAAAATGACGTGGACGCGTTGCTTGTCTATTTCACACGCGTTCAGCATCTGAAGTGTGTGTGTGTGAGACGCAGCCCACGCTTGGTACCTCCATATCATCCACTGCTTTTTACATATTCTTTACGTTGTCACATAAAATGACGTGGACGCGTTGCTTGTCTATTTCACACGCGTTCAGCATCTCCTCGATTGCCTGTTTTACATGCTCTGCTGTGCGAGACCCACGAAACTAGTGTGCATACTGGCACGTTGTAACTCGAAAGTGGAGTAAACATAATGTAATGCTGAGATGGTAGGGCATACCGGGGATTCAAAAACTCCAGGTGACGAAGAAAACCCTGATCCTCTACCAAGGAGATGAGCTGGTTATCCAGAGCGATTAATTCAGTTATCTTCTCTGTAATATTTGTGGCCATGTCGCTGTCTCGAGGATATTTCTCTTTCCCTTTGAAAGTATCCACCACTGTTTGCTGTTTCGGTGTCCTTGCCTGTACTGCTCGAGTGAACACGTTGTATTCTTTGAGTGTTTGTTTTGTTTATGCCGTATCAAATGATTATTAAATGCAGCTCCGCGAAACGGCCGTATTGCAGATGTTACATGTCGCCGTTGGACTGCTTTCGCTCCCAATTTAAGTTATTTCCACACTGCAGACATTTTATCCACAGGTTTACCAGAGTCAGCCTTCTGCCACAAATTGTTTCACGTTCAAATTTGCCGATTCCGATCAGCGGAAAAATGCCCAGATCGGCTCGGGACATCCCTACTGATATCCTTTGCTATTACTGTAATTATTAGGGTGCGGAAACATAATGGATTTCCTTCAATTCTTTATTTTACCATTCCTGAATTGATTGAAGTGTTTAGTTTAACTCAAACCTAACTCATAATGGGAATTACCAATACCGTGCATTAGTAATTCCCATTATGAGTTGGCATTGCGACTGTGATATGATCCTAACAAATGATCAGTTTTACTTCACAGGCTTAACACATAATATATGTGCTCATCTTTTCAAAGCTCTGTGAAAATAAACTAATAGCTTTTGACCTCACATTGCTAAATCAATCCAAAACTCAGTTACTACACTGACCAGCTACAATGACCCCAAAGGTTGCTCAGGTCAAGTCGGAAGTCCTGTAGCACTTACCAGCAGCAGTATCTTATCTTTCTACTTTTGATTCTCATAGGTACTAGCCTGATTAAGGCTAAATGGACTGTACTTACATAGTTCTTTTATAGTCTTAGCAGCTACACAAGGTGCTTTACCACACAAGTTAGCATTCACCCATTCACATGCAGACATTCATACACTGGTGGTAGTAGCTACCATGCAAGGCTCCACCTGCTCATCAGGAGCAATAACCAAATACACACTCACACATTGATGGAACATGTAGACTGCAGAGGCTGGGAATCGAACCATCGATCTGCAATTGGTGGACCAATCTACCTCTTGATACGCCGAAATGGCAAAATGTAGCACACTTCAAGAACTATATGTGTGTATTTATTCTATATGCAACCAAGTCCAGCATAGGGCTTATGTCCCAATCAGGATTGTTGGGCCTCAAGGTCCATGAGACTCAGAATCATTACACTATTTTTTTTAAACAATGATTCCTCAAATGATTATCATTTTATCATCATTTTGACTTTATTGTCCAAAGTGACATCAGTGCTCTGAAACAGTAAACTTTCCTGGGAATTTAATGATAATAAATGACCCCAGTCAGCCTACCATTTTTAAATTGTATTTTTACTGTGAGTACTAAGGATCACACACTTTAGGACCTCAGTTTTTATCCATCAAACTGTTTTTTTTTTACAGCAACGCAGAGCGCTAACATGACATTTTTATGTTAGACTTTGTTGTGCTATAAAGTATTGTGACTATTGCCCACCACTGAACTGCCAATAAACCCCTATATGTGAATAGATTAGATGTCATGTGACGGGCCATTTTTCATCTTTTATTAGTACAGTGATGTACTAAATGTTGTCTCTTACTGGTCCTTTCTGAAGACTCCACTGGTTTAAAATGATCTTTAAGTAATGTTGTGAATATAGACATTTGTACTTCACCCCTCTACTGCTGTTTACAGAGAGCTAGTGTTTAGCCATACAGATGGTATTTGTCACTTACACCCGTAGACATACTACCCATGCCATTTTCTTTAAAGGTGACAAAAGGGATAACCAATTGTTTTTCTGTTTATCAGAGGTGACATGACCAGTGGCGCAAGGGGGCGAGGAGGCCCTGTGTTGCCATAGCTAAATATACATCCCTGACAGCTCCATAATAGGTTCCAGGAAGTTCAGTCGAAAATAAAAACAAAGCAACATTTCTAGCTGATTGGCTTTGAAAGGCCGTTTTTCCTTGCTGAATGGGAAAAATGTGGACTTCAGCATTCCATGGCCGTGATGCCAGTCGGATTGGATAGGCGCAGCCTTGCGTGTGCAGAACGAGCTTGGTGTGAGGGAGACACATTGCTCTGCAGAAACCAACTTTATGGGAAAGAATTTGTCTACATGTTTGAAATAGTCAACAGCAAAAACAAATATTTTGAGCGGTACACATCTGTCAATCTTGTTTTATGCATTTTTAAAAATTTTGTTTTGGCATTTAGATGATTTTAACCAAATATAGTGTTGTTTTCAGGCAAGCTGGCTCTCATTATTGTAGTAAGACACATTAGAAGAGTGTAAGGCCCACCATTTTGTGGTTTAGAGTTAATCCTTGTAAAGCCTGTAGTGTCAGCCAAAGTAGCTGAAAACCATATCCTTCACACAGATCATGTTGGCTATCTTTTCACTTTAATGTTTTTTTAATTTGATGTGCGCAATTGTGCATTTCCAGTAGATGTTAAGTCTGATTTTGAAACATTAATGTGGAAGAAGTGATGGCACCAAGTTTCTCTTTTAAGTTGGTTGATATTGCTCGCAGAAGTTAAATGAGACAAATGAAGACACATTAAATCCTGCTGTACACTGTACATTTTCGCTCTGGAACCTTCTTCCGTGAGAGTAGGCTATACTGGAAAGTGTGTTTACCAACACCTACGCCTCTGTCACTTTAAGTTAAAATGTAGTCATGAATTCATAAAGATAATGCACTCCCTGGATCCCATCCCATGTGCTCAGCTGTCTGACATTACCCCACAGTATCTTTTGAGGAGCCACTTACTGCAGCATGGTTTAGAATTACTGCACTCTTGGCAAACAGCCTCAGTATTAGACTCCAACACCCCTTTTGTAAATTATGTTTGTTTTCCATTTTTTCCCCTTTTTGCCTCTCAAGTTTGGTTAAATTATGTGCTGAAAGATGTTTTATGACAAACAGCAAGCCCTAGGGAAGTGCACTTTATACATCTGAGGAAGTGAGCTGCCATGTGAACAGCGGTGAAGTGGCTTATTTTTCTCTCCTCTTCAACCACTCAGCCCCCTCCTCAAGATGACTTGCTAGGAAAAATGAGGGAACTTGGATGTTATGGAGGCAGAAGAAAAGACTATTGTTTTCAAAATGTGGTGTTAAAATGATATACCACTTTTATTAGAATTGTTCATTATAGAGGATATCGTATTAATTCGTATACAATGTGTGTACAAATGGAAAAAAACAGAATAAAATAAAGTTGTTTTTTTTTTCTTGTTTATGCCTCCTTCATATACAGGTGAAGAAGTATTGCAACAGACTGACTGTTGGGGGCCTCTAAACTCCAGCCCTGTTGCCCCTGCGTTTCTCCAAAGCTGTTTCTAGTGCGGCAGTCATGCAGGCCCACAGGGGAATCATTTATGACAGTTGTCGCCTTGGTCTGCTAAGCCAGCCCGGGACATCTCCAACCATTCTGAGCAGGGCCATTCAGTGCCCCTGTGGGGATAAACCCGATAGGCTATAATGTATCCCTGCCATGGAGCCTGTGTGGCATCAGTGGTTAGAAATGTTCTGTGTAAAGTCTCTGTTGTTTGAAAGTCACCATTTGTTACCATGGAGAGGGCAACCTGTTGCATATAGAGAGCCTACGTGACACTAAGCCTTGTGCATGTGTGTCTTTTTTGGAAAGAACCTTAGTGACACATTTGTGAATGATTAATTGTGCTCTTATTTAAGAAGTATTTCACAGCTGGAAAGATGGCTCTGCATAAAACCGGGCTGTCTATGCATTAGAAAGACAAAAATATTATTTAAATTTATATGCAAAATCAGCCCCAAAATCTACCAGATAACGCCATTTATGTAATTTGGTAGATTTTGCTGACAATAGAGTGGGGGGTTCTGGGTGCAGGCAAAGTAGAGAGAAGTTTAACATTGTTCAGGACATCACATCCAACTGCTCAGTTCATTTAAATCTTACTAAGATCTCTATGGTTGCAATTTTTTTTTACAAGCCTTCAAAGCATTATCTAGATGTCAGTTTTTCTTAGATATCTCTTGTAAAAGAGCTTACAATCTTAAGACTTGTTAAACAAAGCTTAATTAATTAAAAAAACATACCTAGAAAATTTTCCCCATCTGCTGGATAAAGACCTAATCAGATGTTGCAGTGAAAATGGAGGTCCTCCCATTCAAATGAATGAGGGTAGTGCGTCATGTGTGCTGGTGATCAGACAGGCAGCATGAATGACAGTTGAATGCACCTTAATGTTTCATGTGTATTTATCCAGTTTGTCATTGTGCATCAGTTTAAAACACAGCAAAACCCTGCGGCTAATTGCTGCAATGTTGGTTTTGTTCTGAATACTTATTCTGTTGATAGTTAGTGATAGCAGGTATTATTAGCTACCTATCCTACCTGGTAAAAATGTCAAAATTAAAACTGTTTGCATGTCTACATTTAATCTAAAATATCAGTATTTGTAAAGCAAAATTGTAAAAGTTAGGTGTAGAGAAGTACCGAATTTAGAAACTGCAAGGAGTCGCACCTTAGTAATGCATTAGATTTTATTTGTTTTATAGGTTCCATGCATCCACTATTTAGCCATCATTGTGATTTGAAAAGGAAAGTTTAGGCACAGTTATCAGGGGGAATGCCAAAAATTTAAATGATGTGACTCTTATATTTCAGTTCGACCAACTTCTGTGACTGATACTGGATTTTTGAAGCTACTGCAGATATTGAGGAATAAATACATTTAGATGTCAATATATCGGCTAATATTCCTATATACAAATATATACATACACACACATTCTTTCCCAGGAATCCTCAATGAGATGTTGGAGGCAGGCTTTTTTTTTTTTTTTACAGTTCATCACAACTATTGTCAAAAAATGACATCAATGTACTGAAACAGTAAACTTGCAGTCTGGAGTTTTGAGAAAATGTGGATTTAGTCAGAAAATTTGAATGAGTACAGCTCCCAGGTCCCTCCTTCTTCCTCTCTGCTGCGCTGCAGCCCTGCCTTCAAAGCCCCTCCCCACAGAGGAGCCTGCTGTGCACAAGCAGGCTTGTAACCACGGTGACAGAGGAAGCAGATAACCAAGATGGCGCATTCAAAATAACAACAACATGAGCCCTGATTGTTTTTCTGACCAATACAACTAAATTACAATGATGAGTGCCTCTTGCAGATCACTGTAGATATCCCGAGTAACAAACAATATTCCTCACATCGCAGTAGGCGAAGTTACCACATAATCATTACCCGGTGCAACGCTATGCTGCCTTTCTGAAGCATGAGTAACATTATTTTTCTAACCCAATTCAACCACTTCAGAATGTACTGAACACTAATGTTATGGCGGGATTTTTTGGCTTTGTTCTCCACCATTATTTACAGTTTGGGCTTGAAAGTATCTGACCCGGTAAGAGCCGACACTGCGCCTGCGCAGGGGAGGGGCACTGCCCAGTACACGCTGCGTGAGGGAGTGAGGCTGCAGCAGCGTATGCACGAGAATGATTGACACTTCTTAGACACTCCCCTTGGCTCTGATTGGTTGTATTGAGCTGGGAGCGGTGGATTCTTGCAAATCAAATGAGTGCCACTGGGTGGAGCCACAGACAGTGGATTTACACAGCTGACCTGTATCTTATACTACTGTCAGATCATAATGACAATTCTAGCAAATATAACAAAACACAGTTACAGACTACAGCTTTATTGCATTATGTTCTTTAAAAAAATGGTTTCATATCATAGCATAAGTGTTAACTGCTGTAACAGAGCTCACTGCATCATCAATGATACAGTGGCCTTGGTTAACAAACCAGTTGGTACTGGTGAGGTGCATCCTTTCCTTGTCATGAATGTTAATATACAGGTTATAGCAAAGTGACATTTTCTCTACTTATTTATTTTTTTATATATTATTTTGCAGTATCCTTGGTGTTAATGTAAAACTGTAAAGAAGAAGAATATTTTTTTCTACAAACAGGCAACTGCCAAGACTGTTTTGCCGACGAAACACAGATAATACATGATATCAATGGCGTTATACCATTGGCTAAGGGTGCTCTGATTGATTGTACACCAGTTGTTATTGGCAGATAAGAGTTTGAAAGGTGCACTCTGTAAAGTCCAATCAGAGGAGCTGATCAGACAAACACAGAAGACAGTTTGAGTATGTGCTGCCAAAATGCCACAGCAACACACACCGTAGGACTCTGCTGCTCGCTGGCTGCTAACAGCCCACTAGTCATTATCAATATGGATTTTCAGTGCCCTCTTGATTTAACCAGTACAACATATTTGCAAGGTCCTGCCAGCAAGCTGCTTGTGACTGGACAGATAGATGGACCAAGAACCGCAGAAACATTCTCTTAACATTAGGTCTTGGGCTGAGAGGCCAGCCACATATTTTAACTAGTAGATGTGCTAATAGATGTGCTCTATTGTAGTCAGTGTAGTCAGAAGTAGTCAGTTAATTTTATCATTGGTGATTGTCTGTTCGGAATAAGTAACAGAGATAGCAGCTTAAAACTGACTGAGCTATTAGCTTAGAGCTGAGCTAAACACACAACAAGATGAAGAGTTCGTATTTAAAATAATCATAGAGTGTTAAACAGTGAACTAGAGTTTGTATGTGACAACACAAGAAGTTTACATTAAATACATGTACTTAACTACTTAAGCTTAGTGCAGTTTAGGGGAAAATGTACTTTGAGTTTGGGGTTACAGACTCTTTACATCAGTGACCAGGTGGTGGAGTAGTGGCTTCAGGGCACAAAACCTGAGACAACTGAGAATGAGACATGGATTTTAGCAAAACTTTGTCTTTTTTACTTTTTCTTAATTCTCTTTTTTCAGTTTACAGAAAACTTTTAATTTTGTCTTACCCCACTTTCTTTTGATCAATGGAAAATAAATATAATCATATATTTCCTCAATTTTAATTTTAATGCATTTTACTATGCCACTGATAACTTACAACTATAAATGACAAACTAAAGAAAGTAAAGTTCTTTCTCTTAAAGTAAACTAAAGATACTGCTTCTTGCAATCAATGTTCGGCCCCAAGGATCCTGGTCAGAGCACAAACTTTGTTGCTGAAACAAACTGTCGGAATAAAATTTTGTTGGATCAACTAAATGTTTTTGAATAATTATTTCGCAATCATAAAAATGCTTTTAAGGAAACATTTCTGAACACCTTTATAAACTCTTGCAAAACAAGCTCAGAAATGAGCTTTCACTGTGTTTGGGAACTGGCGGACTAGCTGCTGGTCAGGGGAACAAACACTTTCTGTTGTCCCCTCAAACCACCCAGCCCTTCAGTCCATGGTAAACTGAAACAGCTAAGATTAGAATTAATCCCTCTTAATGCTGAGGCTCATAATATAGTCATTAGGTGACTTGAGTCTAAGCCATCCCACCTAACTGCTGCGATTTATTAAACACACACAGGATTTGCTGTCAATGCTGGGTGTGTATAAAGCAAGCATCACGTCTAAATACATAGGTATCAGACTTGATAACTGATGAGATATGCAGTGAATGGTTATATTTCACAGTATGATGCAGGTATAAAATGGATATATATATATACATATACATACACATATATATATATATATATATATATATATATATATATATATTATATATATATATATATATATATATATATATGTATGTATGTATATGTATGTATGTATGTATATATGTATTTATATATATATGTATATATGTGTATATATGTATATATGTATATATATGTATATATGTGTGTATATGTATATATATGTATATATGTGTGTATATATATATATATGTATATATGTGTGTATATATATATATGTATATATGTGTGTATATATATATATATGTATATATGTGTGTATATATATATGTATATATGTATATATATACATATATGTATATGTATGTATATATATATATGTGTATATATATATGTATATGTGTATGTATATATGTATATGTATGTATATGTATATGTATATGTATATATGTATATGTATGTATATGTATATATGTATATGTATGTATATGTATATATGTATATGTATGTACATATACACATGCCCCCCTCGAAAAACGTGAAAATGTAGGTGCCAACCCGCGCTTGTTGTCTGTTTCTCTGCACACTGTCGGATGCTATTTACATTTTATACTTTTCATTCAAATAGCTGCCACAGATGTTTATTTTCATCTATGAGACCTACATTTCTCTTCCGAAATGAAGCTATCCAGCCCGTGTTTAATCTCCAAAAAGCTGCAGGTAAATTAATCGGCTCGTGTTCTTCTACCGGAATGACGGTGAAGTTTTGACCGCAGATCACCTCAGCAGACCCGGGCTGGGCTGCTCCGCCGCTCCGCTACAGGTGCGGCTGGTCTGGTCTTCTCCCACCAAGTCGGAGCAAATGTGCAAACAAGCGTAATTTGGATAAACAGGCGGCACAACGGGGAACTGAACGGCTCCTTTCTCACACGAAAAAGCTTTAAAACCCTATGTTACCGGCGCTATAGCGGAATTTAAAACAGAGTTACAGCATTTCAAGTTAGCCATAGCAAGGGGAGGTTCGCTTCCTGTTTATGAAATAAAAGCGCAAATTCTATACTTATGGTTTTCTTTATAATTAAAGGACAACGGGTGTTTTATTTTTGTGAAAATGACCAGAAGTGCGTTACTTACTACGGCTGGCTTGGGTAGCGCCGAATTAATCGGAACAAAACTTAACTAAACAGCTGTTATTATTATGTTATGTAAGCCAGCTTGTATGATCCTTGCAAGATAGCAAGTCAGCTGGCCTTGTGTTGATGGCTAAATTTTTAAATAGATTGTAAAATATATATATATATATATATATATATATAGTTTTATTTTTTAATTCAGGAATGTTCTGTAGGATCTGCCGGACTCACAAAAAATCCCAGCCCCTACCTAGCCTGTCCTGTCCAGCTCTGCCCCGCATAGCCAAGCCCTTCAATGAAGTGTTTGAGTGTTTCAGTTTTGTTGTGTTTTAATTAAATTAAATTGTTCTATTCATTAGCTTGAGGTTTGAGGAGTCGCTGAATGTAAATGTTCAATGTAAAACATTTTCAGCCGGTCGAGGATCCAATTTTAACTTCTGAACTTTGTCAAATGTAATAATTTTGTTTTATTTTGTCTATTCAGTGACGGGTGTGCTGTCTTGAGTGAGTGAGTGAGAACGGGGTGCGCAACTCAAAAAATAGAAAATCAATATGTGGCGGACCACCACAAATAAATGAATGTGCGGGAAACACTGCAGTTGCAAACAACAAGCTTAAGTAGTAGTCATTTAAAATAACTCATTGTTACTTCTGGTTTCATACTAGACATAAACAGCAGTCTCCTGAATGAAGCATGACAAGATTAAGATCCCATGATCACTGCCTTACAAGGAAAGGGCTAATGATTATACACCATTGCAGTGATTAGCTACAAGGTAATCTGTTTCCCTAACACTATTAGAGAAGTTAAGACTTTTCCTCCACGATGCATTTATACTTTACCAGTTAATGATTAAAATTAGCCATTAGCCAGCTGAAGGTTTAGCTATAAATATAGGTGTATTCATAAATTAAATCTGAAATGGTCAGAGCATTTCATTCAGAAAAGCACACTTACAGTTTCAGAGTGACACACAGCCAGGACCAACACTGAGTTCAAGTCAGATTGTTAGGTATCGTTAGGGGTTATCAATAACATTTCAGCAGGATGAGAGTAGTAGCAAGATCCTATCTATACCCATCCCTGCTGGCAGCTCACCATTACAAAAGAGGAAAAAGGCTCCAAAAAATTATGAAAGTGGCCCACATGTGTCAACAATGAGTTGATCATCTCCACACCTGCCATAACAATGTATTTATTTTAAAGATAGACCCTTACCACAAACATCACATTGGTGAAAATACTAAGAATATCACTGATATCAGCCTTTAAATCCTTGGTGCGTTGTTCTGTCTGTGTCTGTTGTATTGAATGTACTGAGATCCCCATAGATGTCAATCTGACTGACATGTAGCCTAACAAGTCTAAAAAAATGCTCTATGATAGTGGTGTGTTACTGCTTACTTTATATCAGTTTGTTCATAGTGGCTGTGTGTGATTCCTAGCAGGGTGCGGTTGCAGCGTTAGCCTCTGTGGCAGAAGTGTATTGTGTCTTATATGGACACAGTCGAGTTTGTACAGTGTGTGGTTTCTGGAATCTCTCCTACCCCATGGGAATGCCATTAGTGGGGAGCTGAAGGAGTGCAGCAGGTGAAACAAAAAAGGCTGATAACTCCCCACTCCTCCACACACTCACACACATCCAAACACATACACACACACACTAGGGCTTTGTCACTGTGTTAGCTGCTTTGTCTTTTTTTTCTCTCTTTCCTCTCAACGTCGTACATTTTTGCCCACTTTCTCTCATCAATTACTATTGTATTTTCCTTGATGCCACTTGATATCCTTGCCGTGGAAACAATTTTCCTTGTTTGTTCAGCTAATGAAGTTTTAAGACGGACGCTGATATCAGTATTTGGAGGTTCACATAGTCTAACAACATTATATTGGCAAGCAATATTTTTTTTTTCTGTTTTTATTTTTCTTTAAATGAAGGATACATAAGATGTCTTGATCCAGACCTTCTTTTTTTTTATTGTGACCAAGATACTAAGTGAGACATTTAAAGTTGAAAAGTGAACTTGTCAGTGCTCTCTGGTGGACAAACAATGTAATGGTTCTTCTCTGCAGCCATTTCTTGTTACTTAGAAGCTAACATACACTGATACCAATATGTCTGCATGCTTTGGTTCAGATGCAGGTTGAAGAATCACCATATTCCTTGCATTACCGTGATTACATTCGTCAGTTTCCTATCTTAGTTGCTTCACCACCTCACAACCTTACAGACTTCTCTGGCCCTTCACCTCCTTATTCTTGCACGTGTGAAGCGTTAGTCATCAACAGGGGGTGTAAAATCCAGTCCAAGCCCGAGCATGTGTGCTGGTTTATCCTGCAAAATGGATGCCATCTGCAGCTTTACCCTCTGCTGTACGAAACCTCCAAACCTCATTATCCCAACTGTGTGCCCCATCTCCTCCCTCCAATACCGACCTCATCCCCTTCTTCTTTCCCCACGCAACATCTTAACGAAGGCACACACTGACATTGGCAGTGTTCATGGTTAAGTTAAAGCATGGGATGGAAATTGTGCGTCTCGCTCTCCACTGTTTGTTTTTCTGGAAATAGAAGTGATAATAGGAGCCTGCCTGAAGGGCACCTCACTGTGACATTACAAGCAAACACTTACCAATCAAAATGAAATGAAATAGTTTGGATTAGATGGCTGCATTCATGGTTTGGCAGGTCTTTTGAGGAAATTTGTGAAAAGTTGATGTCTAACAGCTACTATAAAGGACAAAGGTATGTAACTACGAAAGATAAATTCACGTGAGCTAGTTTCTTTGAGCTAACAGAGATAAAAAAAATATTTAATCATACACTCCACAGTCATGCAAGAAATGTTCAAGTGCAATCCCTTAGGTTTGAATTCTGTGTAATGAAACATCCGTTATTTATAAGCACCCTGAGCGTAAAGTATGTCCATCAATCACAGAGGGGACAGCAGGCTGTGAAACACATTAAGTGGACGCTGGGGCCCGGCCAGCTCTCTGCCGGAATAATGTGGCCTCTGTGCAAAGTATGCAGCATAGAAAATACATTTTATGTACAGGATAACAGGTGCAAAGCAGTGCAGTGGCTGGCAGGCCTCGGCCCAGGCAAGGTTTGGTAAGTCATGCTGTTTGCATGCACCTTCTTTTTTTCTGGCTCTGCTTTTGGGGTTGAAACACGATTCTGCTGTAAGGAATCTTCTTTGAACCTAATAAAATATTTTGTCAAAACAGTTTTTATTAGAGATTTTTAGAGATTAAGGTCTGGGCGTTATTTCAGAAGCTTGCTCTCCTGACAGGAATAGAACTCACAGTGTTTGACACATTGTGCAGAACCAAAAGCATGAGTTAAGTAAATTAAAGTGGTTTAGTTGTGTAATTCAAAAGTATGCACAAAAGACAGGTGCTACACAATCTCCATCAAAGTCTAAGCAGCAGAAGTTGAGATTCTGAATTTTTGTCCTTAGTATGGGTCCTATATTCCCCACAATGCATCCAATATCCATCTTTTTCATTAGGTCGGTGCTGCGGAGCTCCACACGTCCAGTTTGTAACGCAAGCTTTCTCTGAAAAATGTTATTTTGCCAGGTCGACCCTGCTTACATCATCAGGGTTATTTTCTCAGATTTGACAAAGCTTCCTCAATTCTGCTGTAAGGAATCTTCTTTGAACCTAATAAAATATTTTGTCAAAACAGTTATTGTGTCAGTTATAGATATTGTGTCTGCAACTCGTTTTTGTTTTGTCCTCCATTGCTTTTTATGTGACTGGGATTGTTTCAGAAGTGGAGCAGTTTGCCTGGCCAATGTTGTTAATTGGCCAATCAGATATTGGTGAAGTGATAATTTTTCCTATATTTTTGTGCTCTACCATGGGAAAGTAGGATCAGAAGTTAAAAGGTATCTTTGTGTGCCTGTGTTTATGATCAAGATTCTGCATGGGAGTAGGCCAACACAATATCAGATTATTACTGGATTATTGTGGCCAAAAGAAAAAAGACCTTGCAGAAAATTATTGCCATACAACATTTGTTTAAGTATTTTGACAGTCAGTCATAACCGAAATCCTTTAAAAACTGTTACAGTGCAGCCACTTTTTGAATAGTACTCACAGAACATGGGGCACACAACGAATTCCAAATGCCAATAGTTAAGCAGATTGCCTTCGCTTCTTTCAGCCTACATGAAATGTGTTCCCTTAGTTTGGGGAGAGCAGTCTCATTGTGCTCTTTTGTGAACAGGTCGCCGTTTTACTGGTGGGGTTAGTAAAATATTGCCAAATAGCAGGCATTTGGCCGTCTGACTCCGTCTGATGGAGCTAACTGGGAAGTGGCAGGGTCTCGTTTTTTAATTGCGTGGTATGAGATCGGTGTGTAGACTCACGTACTTGCCAATACCGATACCTCTGGTCGGTATTATTGGCAGCATTTCCTATACTAGTATCCGAATCGGAACAATTCTAGATCAAAGAGCCAAAAGCACTACCATCTACCATCAATTCAGTGTCAGCTGAAACAGAATCACAGGCTTACAACCAACCACTTTGTTGTACTGTTATGCACAAGCCACGTCTTCCTTTTTTTCTTCTCCACTGACTCTCACTTCTTTGGCACTAGCTTACAGGAGAGAAAAAATACTATCAAGTCAAACGCCATGATTTTAACAACACTGAGAACTTAATGTGACATTTCCTGCTTCAGGGTTAACAAAATGAGAAACAAGTACTTCCAGTACAGTTAAGGTTTCTACAGACAGAAGCACAGCTGTGCCATGGGCTGACCTTTGTCCCCAATATTGGCTAACCTCAACATGGAAGAAGTTGAGAGCAGAGCCTTGATTGCCTTCAAAGGAACTGCTCCTGGCCACTGGTTCAGGTATGTGAATGACAACTGGGTCACAATCAAAACAGGGGAAGTGGAAGCCTTCACTGAGCACATAGATGCCGTGGACAATAACATCAATTTCACACGAGAAGATGTCAGAGGACACAGTCTGCCCTCCTTGGACTGTGCAATACACGTTGAAGAAGACAGAAGCCTCAACATTGAGGTGTACAGAAAACCTCCACACAAAGATCACTACTTGCTGTTCGACTCTCACCACCCACTGGAACACAAGCTGGGGGTTATCAGAACCTTAAACCATTGGGCTGAGACCATGCCCACATAGACAGAAGGGGAGGAGAACGAACAGAAGCACCTCAGGGAGCACTTAAAACCTGTGGATACCCAAACAGAACTTTTGTCAGAACCTCGAAAAGATAAAGGAAGTGGCCAGTTGTCTATGGCGGCCACATGCAAAACCATTACCTTTTTGGGGGATTGTCTTGCTTTTGCCTCTCCATTGCACCTGTTATTACTTTCATTTAGACCAAAGCAATCACGTGTGCTTCCTAAATGGACAGATTGGTATCCCTGAAGTTGAGCTGACTTGGTGCTATACTGTGATGATGAAGTGTTGCCTTAATTTTGTGGGCAGTGTAAATGTCCTCTTCTTTTTCTGCATTAACACTAAAACGTCAGAGTTCTGTTGTCATTTTACAAGGCAAAATAAATTGCAGGTGTAACCCCCCTATATGCTACACACAGAAAATGATTAAACAGATAATGAGATATTTAGATTAGAATAGCATGTAAACAATAGAATAGGTAGACTATTGTAGGTATTGGTGATTTAGTAAACAGCACCTCAAAAACCTGGGTGTTCCTGCATTTGGGTTAGATCCTAAGAAACTTTGGATCATTCAGGCTGCATTCAGACCAAATTAGGCGTTTTGGTGATTAGCTGCAGAGTTCTGCAGTGGTGTTCCATTGCCAATTTGTGTGACATCATGTTGTGAACTTTAATCCCTGCTGATCAATTTGCCAAAAGGAGGTTCTGGTATTCTGCTCTGCTAGTAGCATGCTGGTCTCACTAGTGATTGTTTAAAAGAAGATTACAGATTAAAAGAATAATAAGAAAGAATAATAGTAAGCAGCCAGAATTGGAAACATATTATAAGGGTGAGTTTTTAATTGGTTCAACCGATTATTGGCCTGGCCGATATCAAGCATTTTGACGATTTTATATCTGTGTTTTATTTTCCAGATTGCTGATAAGATTTAAAAAGTGTGCTAATTTTGCTCTGCTGCAGCTGCCTCTCTATCTGCATTCACCAGTCTGTGGTCTCACTTAATATCCTGCCCACAACACTGATTGTTTACAAGTCACATGAGTAACAGGCAATTATTAGTGAAGGCTTTGTGCCACTGACAGACACACAGACACGACAGAGGTGGGGTAAATCTCCGGGGAGCTGTGAACTTACAAAGGTAAGGTAGCGGGTATTTCCGGAGTCAAAAAACGTCCTCTACACCAAAGTTCCCAAAACCCCACATTCCTATGAGCTATTTACGTCATGACAAGCCTGCCCAGTTTCCCAGTAACACGGCTGATAATGCCCCTTGTTGTCACATTAGCGATACATTAGCCTATAGTGTAGACAATAATGAAATAATAGTTTATTTCTGTGACCACAACTAATGTTATAGCTTTGAGAAGCTGAACTGGATCTTACTTAAGCTTCCACACTGCAAACATAACGTTGCTTGCTTGTATGAGTTGGTGTTTTTACATGCTGGATGTAACGTTGACCGAACCGTACCAAATGCCAGCGTTGAGTCTGGCAGAGCTCATTTGACTGCATTAGCGGACATCAGCAAGTTCATTAACAGGTCCATTATTTAGCCATCTGACTTGCAAAATGATGATAGGCTTTAACATTAGCCTATTTCTTGCACTTTACAGGGCCGGTCATACTGACAGTGTCAACAAGCTAACTGTAGCTACGTTACTGAAGTGTGTCCTGAAGGTGTCTGTGTTTCTTGTAATGTCACAGAGGTGCAGGATATTATTATGACAGCTATATGACAGATCTGTGCAGTAAGGGTACAGTTTTAAGGTTCTTGACTAGCTACTTTATGCTTCTATTCACTACACTATGGAAGCAAATATTGTACGTTTTACTTCAATAAATGTATTTGATATCTTTGGTTACTAGTTATTTTGCTGATTTAGATCAAAATAGAATAAAGTTAAATTCATAACTCTATGGGTAGGTTAATGTATAACCTAATCCATAGGTTAAGCTATCCAGCAGTATAAAATAAATGAATATGAGCTCCCTCTGTAACCTGTTTTACTTTAAAGTGACGGTGATGGTCCACATCCTCGTAATAACCTGATGTTCAAGCGAGTGTTTAATCGACCGAAGCAGAAATGAAAATATTGAACCCAGTTCATAATGTGGGTCCATCTTAATTGCATGAACAGGCAGAACAAAAAAAGTTAATGAACAAATTGAACTTTCTCAATTAAATTGTACATTAAAGTGATGAACTTGCATTATTAATTATAATCCAGTATTCTGAAATGCACTTATTTTTTTCAGTTTTTTTATAAAATGATGAAAGTTCTACTTTCATTAAACAAATGCCTGCTTCGGATGGTCATGCCCTTACCTATAGGTTTAGTATGCTGGTCCCACAATGATTGTACACCTCCACAAATTAAAGCCGTTTTGAACTGGTTCACAAAACCAAATTGGGTAGACATGTTTTTTGATATGTCAAGCTGCTTGTCTGCATTTTTCACTGGTCCTGCAGATTGCAGGCAAAACTCACAGCCCTCATTGAAATTAATGGTAGGCACTGCATTTTCGCCACAACACAGGATTTGTTCACTCTACTTCACTCATAATAACTCCATTGTATTTTAACTGATAAGTCAGGTAACAATTCTTAAATTTGGTACTTTTCTGAAGAAGCAGGTGAAGACAACTTTTGATTGACTAATTGATTGATTTGGCCTTAAGAGCCTACATGTGCTTGTTAAGCTATTGGTTCCCTGCTTCCTCCACCTTCAACTATCCAGTCAATCCAAGGATGTTCTTGTAAATACAAATGCAAACTATATTCCATGTAGCCTTTAGGAAATGCTGCATTAGCCATTACAGCTGTCCTCCCAAGCATTTTAGAAAAGTTTTAATTTCCCCTGGGCTTTCAAATTGCCTGTTTAGGTTGCACGGAGGCATTGTTCCAAGCATCTATAAAGTACCACTGTGGCCCAATGAAATGACCATATGGACCTCCATAAGCATTGTTTCATCCTAATTGCCTGTATTCACAAGTGTCAATTTCATTCAGGAGAATACAGGGACTGAGGGCAGAAATAAGAATGAATGGAACAATAGTGGGGGCAAGTGGTGAAGGAGAGCTGACATTCATCAAACTTCTCCCGACAGATGTATGAGAATACCGTTGTGCAAGACTTTGTTCAGCAGATGAACAGCAGAATTCTTGCTGGATTTCATTTAGCCTTGCTGGTCTTGTTAAAGTGTTGCCTCTCTCCTCGGCATGAGGAGCTTTGGCATTGCAACCAAAGACCCTGACTCTTAATTTTAGCAGCTGAAGAGATCCAGATCAATAACCATCAGTGTTTGGTTTTGGTTCGCTTTGTCGGTCAAAGGAGGATTCACCCCTCCCTGCTCTGCTGCTCCCCCTCTCCTTGCCGATGTTAATGGTAAATGGAATAAATCTATAGAAAGTGCCATTTTCTTTTGTCCAGTTTCGCTGATAGCTTGTGAACTGTATGTCAGTGTCAGGGTGAGATTTGTGTTGCTGTGAATATAGTGATGTCCTGGAGATGTAGCAGCTGGACAAAGTTGTTTCTTTCACAGTTTTCTTCTGCTGCTGTCTGCATTGATGATTACATTTTTTTCATGTTGGGCTATGTCAGAACCACTCTTGTATAGTTAGGCAGTCTAGAGATTTCACAGAACAGGAGCTACAGCACCGTTATGCAGTCACTGACCTCCATGCATAAATGTTTTTCCTGTTTTTTAGTAGGAGACAAGGAACAAGTGAAGGCTACGACACAGAAACTCCTTCCATCCATCCATCTTCTTCCACTTATCGAGGGCCAGGTCGCGGGGGCAGCTGTCTGAGCAGGGACACCCAGACTTTCCTCTCCCCTGACACTTTCTCTAGCTTTTCCAGCGTGTCCTGGGTCTTCCTCGGGGTCTCCTCCCGGCGGGGCATGCCAGGAACACCTCCCGAGGAAGGCATCCAGGGGGCATCCGATACAGATGCCCGGGCCACCTCAGCTGGCTCTGCTCAATGTGGAGGAGCCGCAGCTCTACTCCGAGCTCCTCCCGGTTGACAGAGCTCCTCACCCTATCTCTAAGGGAGCGCCCCGCCACCCTATGGAGGAAACTCATTTCGGCCGCTTGTATCAGGGATCTTTTTCTTTCGGTCATGACCCAAAGTTCATGACCATAGGTGAGGGTAGGAATGTAGATTGAATACAACGACCGCATTACTGCGGCCGCTGCACCGATCCACCTGTCAATCTCGCGCTTCATCCTTCCCTCACTCGCGAAGAAGACCCCAAGTTACTTAAACTCCTCCACTTGAGGTAGGAGCTCTCCCCCAACCCGGAGGGAGCAAGCCACCTTTTTTCGGTCCAGAACCATGGCCTCGGACTTGGAGGTGGTGATTCTCATCCCAGCTGCTTCACACTCGGCTGCAAACTGCCCCAGGACATGCTGTAGGTCCTGGCTTGAAGGAGCCAACAAGACAACATCTGCGAAAAGCAGAGATGAGATCCAGTGGCTCCCGAACCAGACCCCCTCTGGCCCGTGGCTGGGCCTAGAAATTCTGTCTATAAAAGTAATGAACAGAACCAGTGACAAAGGGCAGCCCTGCCGGAGTCCAACATGCACTGGGAACAGGTCTGACTTACTGCCGGCAGTGCAAACCAAGCTCCTGCTCCAGTCATGCAGGGACCGTACATCCCTTAGCAAAGGGCCTCTGACCCCGTAATCCCGAAGCTCCTCCCACAGAATGCCATGAAGGACACGGTCGAAAGCCTTCTCCAAGTCCACAAAGCACATGTGGACTGGTTGGGCAAACTCCCAACACCCTCGAGCACCCTGTGGAGGGTATAGAGCTGGTCCAGTGTTCCAGTGTTGGAACACATCCTCCGGTCCCCCTTTTTAAAGAGAGGGACCACCACCCCGGTCTGCCAGTCCAGAGGCACTGTCCCCGACTGCCCACAACTCTCATCCACCCCCGGCGCCCTGCCACTGAGGAGCTTCCGACCTACCTCAGTGACTTTGGCTTGAGTGATGAATGAATCAACCTCTGAGTCCCCAGCCTCTGCTTCCTCTATGGAAGGCATGCCAGGAAGGCGTGTCAGGAAGAGACAGAGTTCTGGTCGGTTTCTTCTATATATATTAGCTGTATATGGACCCTAATATTCCATTAAAAAAAAAAACCCAATCAGAATAAAGCTCATCTGATCTGGCCTGGCCGAAGAGTGTTGGCATTAATTATTGGCATCTGTGGCCAATATAACTTCTTAGTAGATCCTTAGATGTAAGAAGATTTAAGGATTGTTTAATGCCATGATGGTCCAAAGGCTCGAAACAACCAGATGTTCAAACAAGTGTTTAATCCACCGAAGCACAAATGAAAATATTGTACCCAGTTCATAATCTTAATTACATGAACAGGCAGAACAAAAGGCAGAGAAGCTTTGTGTTGGAGTTTGTGGTATCTCAAATTCAAAATTTTGACACGAATTTTCATACTTACTGGATATGCACATTGGTTCCAAATATTGGTCATCAGTCTCCTTGATAACTAATAATCAGTATTGGTATCGGCCCTGCAAAAAAAACATATTGGTCGACCTCTAGTTTTGAAATTGGGGTACGAGACCAAATTGAGGTAGTTTAAGTGAAGCATAATGCTCAATTTCTGTTGTGTTCCCAATTTAGCATTTACAGATGTCTCTCCTTTCAGAGAACAGCATCGCCACTGCGTTACCGCGATGACACCATAGCGGAAAAAAGAGGGGTTACACTTGAAAACTGTAGACGCTAGGTGGCGGGAGAGAGCTTGAAACCTGGTCATGACAGTTAAATTCTGATGACAGGATTTTACTTTATACCCTGTGTGACCACAAAATGTGCTAAGCTATGGCAGAGTGGCGTTGGCTGTATTTCGGCTTGGGTGACCCTCACAGAAAGCATATAGCCTAATGCTATGTTAATATGACAAACATACATACTTTTCAGTTGATATTGCATATACCTGCTTCTAAATCCCCTCTGATGCGCATCTTCATTACATTGTTCGAGGGAACTATATTTAACTGCTTTACACAGCTGTCTGATTGCAGCTTCACATTTAGCCAAGAGCCTATTACTATTTGAGTAAGTGTTACTAGCTGACACATAAGTGAATGAACAAATTTAACTTTCTATTGGGAAAAAAAACATCCTCTTCTGTTAATTTTTTGGTGTTTAACAGTGGTTCTAATAACGGAGATTGTGATCTGTTGTTTCCACAGTCAATGCTCTACATTACTGGGCTGTTTAAGTCTCTCCTGACCAGCCAGCTGCTGCTTTTAGTTGGTTGTACTGCACCTCCACAAGCAGCCGGGGGGCAAACGCACGTTCAGCTCCTCCACGTTGTGATTTTATGGAAGATGCAACTCTTGTATAGTTGTGGGCTCCACTTTTAAAACCTTGCAAATATCTTTGGATACTCCACATTGAAGTCATTGTGTGTATGTTGTTGAGATGGTCTGGTTGGATGTAGATATTGTTTGTGTATCTTTCCATGTTCTCTGCAGATTTTTGTCTCCTGTTGTCTGGACAATATGGAGTGTCTGCTGTACAGATGCATCTACTGCTGTTGCTCTCTGTGTTCTAAGCCTTTTCTGCTCCACTGCCAATAGATGTGCATGTGTTAAAGATGGCTTCTGTTTTGTGGTGAGCCAGCCTCATCCGAGGTGCTCTCCTGGGGGAAAAGGGTTACCCTTGCCTCCCCTCTCTCTCTCTTTGCTGTGGTCATTTGAAGAGGTAATCCACACATGGCTGGATACTCTCACTGTGGTAAAGGTAGAAAGGATTAGGCTCATGTTGAATCATAATGGGCTCATTTCACAAACCTCTTTTTTTTCACCAATTAAGCCAAACTTGAGTTGGACTTGTAGGCATTCTTATGTCAGGACTTGTACCCAGCAAACCCAGTCCTTAGATGGCAGCATGCACGCTTGGGTGAGCCCCTTTAATCCTGTGTTTTTCTTTTTTTTCTTTTTTGGTCAATGTCAGGCAGAGGTTAACCTGGTTATAGAATGATTGCCTCACAACGGCTGCAGACGTCGTTATTTATTTCACTCCTCTCCACAAGCCCTGGAGATTGAGTTGAAGTAGAAAGCCCGTATTTAGACTTTATATAAGAAGATTGGTGGTGGCCACCGACAGACTGTTCCAGTCAGCCGATGGCCAGCCAGATCAATACAACACAATTGAGTTTTCCAATCTGTGGTCTTTGTGAACGCAGCCATAGCACTTACAGGGTGATCGCATCTGATGAAGTCTTTATCAGGGTCTATTGACAGATTCATTTGAGGACTCTCCTTCCACCCTTACTACACTGTAAAGTAATGGGTCACAAAAACCCTCTTTAAAAAGTTTTCTGGCAGCAGATGGACACATCGAACTGACAGAGCTATCTCACTCTCTGAAGAGAATGTTGATTTTAATTTTAATTTTGCCTAATTTGTACATTTCTGTTTTTATTTAATCTGTCATGGGGAAAGATAAAATAAACTGTGCAGATGTTTCCAAAATTATGCTTCACCCTTCATCCTTTAAACCAAAAGTGCTCCAAGCTCTCAGATTTAACAACAACTGAAGTAAAACACCAGATGAAAAAATATTCAATAAAGCAGAAAGCAAGAGATTTGCTTTTGAAAGTGAGGCCTAAAAGTGAACTGGCAGCTGATAAAGGGAATGTGTAAATTTTCAAATTATTTCATATTTGATTTCTAAACAAGCCGCAGGGGTATTGGATATCACACACTAATACACAGCAGTCACATGTACACTTTTGGAAATTGGTGGACACTCTCTTTGGTGCTTTTGATGTCCAAGTTGTTTTTTTTCGTCTGGAGTGGCGCTGCACTTAAGAAAGCTATAATCCTCACGGTATTGCTGTGGCAAGCACTCCTTTGGCACAACATTTCACAGCAGCGTTCGTGACTCGACTAATTTTTCCCTTGTTGTTTTACCTGTTTTGTATTTTTGCTTTCCCCTCTTGACCCCCTTTCTCTCTGAATTCTCCAGAGAAAGAGCAAGATTATTAAACTGTGGGTGGGTGGGGGGGATTGGCCAAAGGGGATTTCCCAGAGTGGAATGCCCAGCAAAGCGCCCTTCTTTGTGAACTGTTTACAGAGGAAGATCTGCTGCATCTTGCACTGAAGCTGGATTCAGTAAGCTGTAGGATTCAGTTGTTGTGATTCGTTTTGACACAAATGCCAATGATTCTGGTTTTCTAAATGCTGACATTTTACTGCGGTCAATTATGTAATGACTCTTTCTTTAAAAACAAAAACATAAAAATTATTATTTTAACATTATTAAAGTCATTATGATGAATTTTTGAAAAAGGGCAAAATGTCACAACCCCAAGAGTATTATAAAGTATTGTACCCTTTTTCTATCATGTCTGTGTCACAGTGTTTTAAATTAATTCCTTATTTTAAGAGTCTGCATCCACACCAGCAACTCAGTTGCACAATGGTGCTAATGTCAGCATGCTCCCAATGACAACATTAACATGCTCGTTGTTTGCAGGAATGATGCTAACTGTGGTTTCCATCTTTGTGTAGTGTGTTTGCATGCTCAGTTTTGCACTTTTTCCCTAAACCTTTAGCACTTTCACACCGTAAAAACCCACTGACACCCACTAACATCTGGCTTTATTGTTTAATGTGAATGGATACAATTGGCATTCAGTCCCACATCAAATGACTTTGCTGCAATCACAGATATTTACGGGCTCCAGCTCTGGTCAACTGTGATGGAACACAACACCCAAGTGTACACTACTTGCTTGTTCACACTTTTCCACTGGTCTCTGTTAAAGCAGTGGTTCAGTCAGCACTGACTTTTAAAGAGAGACTAAAGTATAAGACGATTTGAGTGACTTCTATGTCACGAGCCTAGTCAGCTGCGTGATCGGTACCGAGCATGTGCAATTCTCAACAGAGAAAAAAGGATGGGAGAAGACAACAGCATGTATAATTCAGAATATTATCAAGACTAATTAAAACAACTAGACTTTTACCACTTCTTTGTGGTTGGCATGTGTATGCAGCTTTTTTCGGGTAAACCTGTTTATATTAGGCAATTGACTAATCAATCAAAGAACCAAAATAATACATATATCATATCATATCATATCATATATCCTCAAAACACAACAGACACTGACAACAAAAATAAGCAACAAATAAAACAAACCAAAAAAAAAAAGTGAGAAATAACCCACTCACAATAAACAAAAAACTACCACAATAAAAAAACAACACAAATTATTACATTCGGATCATACCATTTTTGCTATGCCTTATATTGACCCAGAACACTCATAAAGTCAAATTCTATATGAGGTTGCCAGATTTTTTAAAAAGTCTGAGGATCTGCCTTTACTCCTGTAAAATACACTGTCCAGTGTAAGGTAGCTTGAAAGTTCATTCCACCAGTGCACTATTACTGGGAGTTCGGATTCTGTCCATTTTAAAGTTATACATTTCCTGGCTGCCAACGTAACAAGATCTAAATATCTATGTTTATTCCACCTGTCAGACATACTGGTTCCCAAACAGGGCATGTGAGCGGAGCAAGCGGGGAGCGGAGCGTGCGAAATATAGTCGGAGCGCAGAGCGGGTTTCTAATGGTTAAAGCCGGACTATGCAGCAGCAGTTTCCAGACCAGATTCCTTCGCCGTTTTCTAGCTTTGCACCAGTTTTGTGCATACGTTTTTGGCTACAGGGCTCCCCCTACAGCTTCGGCGCAGATACACTGTCGATAAGACTTGTTGACGAGCCTCCCCCGCCCACCTAGCTGCTACTACGTTACCATGTGCATCTGTTTCTAAGAAGCCGGCTGTCTAAACAGCGAGTCATGTCTGGCACTGCATTAGTGCACTTAGTGCTCTATGTTCAGCCGGACATATCGCAAGATACAGGCGACAAATCATGCGACATTCAAAGACCGAACTAGATATCTAAATACCAACAAGAACCTGGATTCAGAACGCAAGCAAACGTTTGGTAGCAAGTGACTGCTACGCTAAACACCCGCTAACTATCGAGCGAGCCATCAAGAAACCAAGCTGAACACATACAGGGCTCACAGTAAAACAGTCAAGCAATAACGTTGTTCAAAAGACTATCAAGTCACGTTGCAAAGACAAAGTTCATCCACTTACAATTTCAACAGCAACACGGCCAAGTCGGCGTCCGTCTTGGACTCCTCAAAAGCTCGTCCTATGTTTACTCGTGTCTGGTCTCTTTTTTTGTCAAACTCCTTTGTCTTCTTCTTCTGTTCCTCCGACTGTGGCTTCCTGGGTCTCTTTTTAGTCGACTGATCCATGATGAATACGACAATTGCCTTGCAACTGGTAGTTTATATCTACCCGTTGTCGCTGGAAAAGCGAGCCTGAATTTCACCTTCTTGTCATGAAGCATTCCTTTGGCTGTTGAAAAAGCCTTTCTCCTCTCAGCCAGCTCCTTGGTCATGTCTGGGAAAAGGGAAATGTTGCATCCACTCCATACTGTTCCCCCATTCTCTCGTGCAGCTTTGAGAACTTTATCTCTGGCAGAGGAGCGCAGAAATGTTATCATTATTAGTCATCTGGCCGAGATCCAGGGGAGCGGTGTGCTCTTTCTATTTCGAACTCACTGTCATCGTCCATGCCCAGTCCCTCTGAAAGGATCTTTGCAATGCATTTCTTTAAGTTGGCCCCCTCTTTGCCCTCAGTCAGACCTAGCAATCTCACATTATTGCATCGGCTCCTATTTTCTAAATCCTCCACACGAGTCCACGGTGTATCTATCCGCTTGCTACGTAGCTCGCGGTCAGTCACCAGGTGTTGCGTGGTGTCCTCTATGTCGGATATTCGGCCCTCCGCCTCAGTCAGCGTTAACAGCATTTTTCAATTCTGCAGTGGTCTGTTTGATCGTTCGTCCGAAGCGACCGTAAGCAGTGTGGCACTCATTTTACTCACTTCAGTAAAAAGGGTTTCCAGGCTAGTATTCTGCTCAGGCTGCTTTGGGCTAGCATCACCGGAGTCTGCTGCAGGCTTTCCACGTTCTGGTCTAAAATATTTCGAGGTAGCCATTTCTGTACTTCAAATGATGAGAAACAACAACGGAGTGTTCTTAAACACCAAGATGTCGAAAATTATTGAGAAATGAACGAATTAATTTACATTAAGTTGGTGGGGTTTCTGGACAACTTCTAAAGTGCAGCCATCCTGTTCGGCGCTCCCACGTGACTCTCTCTAGTAATTGTTCTTTTAGTTTCCAGGCTAAACAGCCGGGCAATCATGCATCTTAGGCCGGTGGCTGATTGGGGTCCAGGGCGGTGCGCAAAATTAACAGACTGCAGCCCAAGTTTATCGGCACCAAACATATCCCTCAACAAGTTGTTCACAAACGGTGGTTGACCAGCTTCAGCTTCATTAGGAATCCACATGATCCTAATATTAAACTAATGGCTGTGATCTTCAATTTGTTGAATTTTCTCTCTCAATGTGGTGTTTTCTGCATGTAGGTTGGCATATTTTATCTCCATATCAGTCAGATGGTGGTCGTTGTCTGTAACTGCTTCTTCCATCTCTCGCAGGTTTGAAGATGTAGCTTTCAAGATTTCTTGTAGAGAATCAATTGACTCCTTTATCGGCTGCATTTTTAAGTCAAACGCCATGCCAATCTCCTCTCGAATTACCTCGTATTATCGTGGTGAGCTCTGTGCGGTCCGTGGCTTGTGAGTTCATGGCAGAGTTGCTTCTTAAATTCCGATCTCTCGTTGACATTCTGCACTTTTTATAAAATGCCTCTCAAAGTCTAGTTTAACACATTATGTAGTCATCTCGACTTAAGTCCGGCCAGATCAAATGTTTTGGGTTTTTTTTAAGAGGGAGCAACAGAGACACATTCACTTCCTGCTGCCTCTATGCCGCCGAACAGGAAGTCCAAAAAAAACAAAACAAATTAAAGCTGCAAGCAGCGTTGAACGGGCCCTCGCAGTCCACGCGCGTCGGGGAATGCTGCCGTCGGGGCTTGTTCACGCAACACATTCTGCTGAGGAAGTCATTCCTTTACAATTCGGTGGCCTGCTACTGCCGGTATTAAATACTGTACGCTGAAGTCAGAAAAACTGTGTGAACTGCTGCATTATTCCCCGGACAAAGACTGAGACGATGGTCAGCTTCTGGAGCTGGATGAAGAAAATGTCCACACGAGGCATAATGCAATTAAATAGTTTGAAGTGAAAGCTGAAAGTATCATCGTCCAGTAGTCTCACAAACCCTCCAGCTTCCAGCACAGTGGTAGGCTCAAACTCCCCTGATGGTTTCAAAACACTGGACGACGTCACCTGTGTGCTCAAACACAGAGTGTACAGCATGGATATGGAAGTTCCATCTTACTGTGTTTGCTCTTGAGAGTCTGTATGCCACCACTCTTATCAAGCACACTGGTTCTTTTGAGAGATCTTGAAAAGAAAAAAAAAGCAGAGAATCCAGCCAGGTCAGAGAAGAACCGATTAACTAATGGGATGTTACCAGGGCCGGTTCTAGGCAGGCATATATGAGGGGGCAGACAAAAATGTGAAGGGGGCATCATGTATACACATCATGCTCCAGCACTTTTTTTTTCTGTGCTTATAGTAACAGTGTTTCTTCATTGAACTGGGTTGTTAGCTATATGTCCAACCCAACCTGGAGAAGTGGATTGCACTTTGCCAGGCCTCTACCATCAGACCTGTCCAACTTTCTCTTTGTGAGCTGCTGGAAGCTGGAGCAAAAAATAAGTGAGCTGGCTTTGTTAAAAAAAAAAAAAATGCCGTGATTATATGAAACAAAACAGTGCAGAACTACAGCGGGACTTTACGTAGGGATCTGTCACACACTGGCAGAGGCGGGCTGGGGTTGAAATTCAGCCCTCAAGCTTGGTTTGGAGAGACCTTTTATCTGATTGCATGACGGATGCAAGTGGAACCGTAGTTTTAAGATGAATACTTTATTTGCATCTAATGTACTGCTATATCTGGATGAAAAGAACATCAGTAATAACGAATATTAGCCATAACTCATTAACTTTGGAAAGAAAACAGATGTCTAGTTCAGAAAGCCACTGACATAACTGCAGGAGAGGATGGGCTTATTGTTTCTGTGTGACTGGAACTGAAACATCAACATGTGACTTAATATAATGCTATGCAAAGACTTATTGCCAACCCAGTCCTGCACACTGCACCTGTCCCTGGCACTGTTTTGTTTTTTTGGTGGTTCCTGCTCCAATTTCCTCTTCCTCCTCTTTCTCCTCCTCCTCTTCCTCCTTCTCCTCCTCCTTTTCCATCTCCCCCTGCTCCTGTCCCTCCTCATCTGTCTCTTCCTCCTCCTCACTCCTATAACTGGCATTATCCTGTCCCTCTGCATCAACTCTGCGACTGACACTGGCCTTGTCAGCTAATATTCACAATAACAGCAACAATGATAAATGAGTTAGGATGTAAAAGACAGGATGTATAGCCTATATATTCAAATAATATTGTTTAAACTTTGAACACAGACTCTCCTGAAATATGTTTGCTTTTGCAATAAGGAAATGTGACCCTGCTGGGTCCGTGTCGTCACTGTCCTGGCTGACTGTAGCCGCGCTGACCTTCGCTCCTCCACCACTAAAAGCTCTGTTTATTTGGCGCATTTGACTGCATCCTCTATTAACCGTTTTTTTTCTTTTTTGCCCTTAATGTTTCTGCTCCATCCATCTCTTTCTCCGGCTTCTTTCTTTTTAGCATGTTTGCTCATTTGAACTTATCCCGCTCCCCTTTCTTTCTTTAAACAGGAAAATAATGGTTTAATGACTGACTGAGCTGCTGAGCCAATCATATTTTAAAAGAAACTGCTGCTGCTACTTCAAAGTCTTCCCGCCGTGGTGAAACCTGACACCATATTGTCATGCTACGTCTTGGCTCATTTGCATACTGCAACAGTGATTGGATATTTACTAAGAGTTTAGGGAGGGGTGTGTGTTGTGTGTGTGTGTGTGTGTGTGTGTGTGTGTGTGTGTGCGTGCTGCGCAGCCTGTGAATGCACGCACAGCGGAGCGGAGGGACAGAGAGATGAGTTGAGGGGGCAAGACATTTATTTGTGGGGGGGCTGCCCCCTCGTGCCCCTGCGTAGAGCCGGCCCCTCACATGAATACAGGACTAATATTTCAAGGTCTCGAGACTCTTTTCTGAAGTTGAAATGGAGTCTGTAGCTCAAAGTATGAAGGACAAGGAGAGGTTGAAAGTGGATGAGTTTTGAAGAGGATTTAAAGATTTTCCCATTTAATTCCATGCAAACTAATTAGACTGCCACCAGATCGCCACCTATTGGCCGATTTGCTCCAAATTTTACACAGACCCTCATCAGGCCATGGAACACAATTAGCAAAAGTGTTGTGGTAATGGGAATGTATTTGGGGAAGATATGGAACAATATCTGTTTTGAATGCAATGTGCAGGACTTTTTTGTTTTATGTTTTGGGCGTTTTTTGGGCTATCAAAATTCTTTTAATAACTTTTTGTCAGGAGGGTCCACAGATGCTTCATGCAAAGTTTGGTGCAAATCGGTCAAATCGTCTAGGAGGAGTTCGAAAAAGTAGGTTTTTCATTTGGTGCGATTTTGCGAATGGAAAGTTGCTGTCAAAGTGGGCGGGGCCTACACCACACAATTCAGCTGAATTCAGGGAACATGTAAATATAAGGTTTAACAATGTGCAACTTATTATGCGGGATTTATGGGCCAAAAACATTTTTTTTTCAAAATAGCGCCCCCTGCTGGTCATATTTGGTGTGTGGGTTACAGGGGCCATTCTATAGCACCCCTATGAGTTTCATTTCCATATGTGTTATGGTGTGGGCACAGTGCCAAATCTTTAATTATACGGCCACCAGAGCGCCACCTAGTGGCTGATCGGTATACCCTTTGTCAGCTGTCCTCAGGAAGGCACTGACAATAATTGTTCAAAGTTTCGTGTTAATCCGATGAACCGTTGTGGAGATATAAAATACTTCAATTTAAAGAGCGCCACCTTATGGTCATCGCCTCAAATTTTGCACAGGGACTCAGGGGCTCATGGGGGACTATTATTCTGAGTTTCATGTCATTCAGACACACCAATGTGAAGATATGCATCACTTCCTCTTTGTAATGAAATCTGCAGGAAGTTGTTAATTAATAACGTGAGTATCGTTTGATCTATCAAAATTCTTTTGATAACTTTTTGTCAGGAGGGTCCACAGATGCGGTGTGCCAAGTTTTGTGCAAATCGGTGAAATTGCCTGGGAGGAGTTCGAAAAAGTAGGTTTTTGACATTTTGCGACGTAGCGAAAAAAAACGCTAGGCGCAAATGGGCGTGGCCTATACCATGAGATTCATCACAATTCACTGAACGCGTGGATATAAGGTTTTTGAATGTGCGACAAAGTATATGTTAGTTATTAGCCAAAATGCGCTTTCCCATATAACAGCGCCACCTAGTGGTGGAAATTCAGGACGACAATAGATTATCAAATTTGGCGACAGGTGTGACTTATATTCCAAGTTTGGTGAGTTTTGGGGTATGTTCAGGCAGTGAAATATGCGATCATTTTTGAGGAGAAAAATAATAATAATAATTAAAGCTGCAAGCAGCGTTGAACGGGCCCTCGCAGTCCACGCGCGTCGGGGAATGCTGCCGTCGGGGCTTGTTCACGCAACACATTCTGCTGAGGAAGTCATTCCTTTACAATTCGGTGGCCTGCTACTGCCGGTATTAAATACTGTACGCTGAAGTCAGAAAAACTGTGTGAACTGCTGCATTATTCCCCATACAAAGACTGAGACGATGGTCAGCTTCTGGAGCTGGATGAAGAAAATGTCCACACGAGGCATAATGCAATTAAATAGTTTGAAGTGAAAGCTGAAAGTATCATCGTCCAGTAGTCTCACAAACCCTCCAGCTTCCAGCACAGTGGTAGGCTCAAACTCCCCTGATGGTTTCAAAACACTGGACGACGTCACCTGTGTGCTCAAACACAGAGTGTACAGCATGGATATGGAAGTTCCATCTTACTGTGTTTGCTCTTGAGAGTCTGTATGCCACCACTCTTATCAAGCACACTGGTTCTTTTGAGAGATCTTGAAAAGAAAAAAAAAGCAGAGAATCCAGCCAGGTCAGAGAAGAACCGATTAACTAATGGGATGTTACCAGGGCCGGTTCTAGGCAGGCATATATGAGGGGGCAGACAAAAATGTGAAGGGGGCATCATGTATACACATCATGCTCCAGCACTTTTTTTTTCTGTGCTTATAGTAACAGTGTTTCTTCATTGAACTGGGTTGTTAGCTATGTGTCCAACCCAACCTGGAGAAGTGGATTGCACTTTGCCAGGCCTCTACCATCAGACCTGTCCAACTTTCTCTTTGTGAGCTGCTGGAAGCTGGAGCAAAAAATAAGTGAGCTGGCTTTGTTAAAAAAAAAAAAATGCCGTGATTATATGAAACAAAACAGTGCAGAACTACAGCGGGACTTTACGTAGGGATCTGTCACACACTGGCAGAGGCGGGCTGGGGTTGAAATTCAGCCCTCAAGCTTGGTTTGGAGAGACCTTTTATCTGATTGCATGACGGATGCAAGTGGAACCGTAGTTTTAAGATGAATACTTTATTTGCATCTAATGTACTGCTATATCTGGATGAAAAGAACATCAGTAATAACGAATATTAGCCATAACTCATTAACTTTGGAAAGAAAACAGATGTCTAGTTCAGAAAGCCACTGACATAACTGCAGGAGAGGATGGGCTTATTGTTTCTGTGTGACTGGAACTGAAACATCAACATGTGACTTAATATAATGCTATGCAAAGACTTATTGCCAACCCAGTCCTGCACACTGCACCTGTCCCTGGCACTGTTTTGTTTTTTTGGTGGTTCCTGCTCCAATTTCCTCTTCCTCCTCTTTCTCCTCCTCCTCTTCCTCCTTCTCCTCCTCCTTTTCCATCTCCCCCTGCTCCTGTCCCTCCTCATCTGTCTCTTCCTCCTCCTCACTCCTATAACTGGCATTATCCTGTCCCTCTGCATCAACTCCGCGACTGACACTGGCCTTGTCAGCTAATATTCACAATAACAGCAACAATGATAAATGAGTTAGGATGTAAAAGACAGGATGTATAGCCTATATATTCAAATAATATTTTTTAAACTTTGAACACAGACTCTCCTGAAATATGTTTGCTTTTGCAATAAGGAAATGTGACCCTGCTGGGTCCGTGTCGTCACTGTCCTGGCTGACTGTAGCCGCGCTGACCTTCGCTCCTCCACCACTAAAAGCTCTGTTTATTTGGCGCATTTGACTGCATCCTCTATTAACCGTTTTTTTTCTTTTTTGCCCTTAATGTTTCTGCTCCATCCATCTCTTTCTCCGGCTTCTTTCTTTTTAGCATGTTTGCTCATTTGAACTTATCCCGCTCCCCTTTCTTTCTTTAAACAGGAAAATAATGGTTTAATGACTGACTGAGCTGCTGAGCCAATCATATTTTAAAAGAAACTGCTGCTGCTACTTCAAAGTCTTCCCGCCGTGGTGAAACCTGACACCATATTGTCATGCTACGTCTTGGCTCATTTGCATACTGCAACAGTGATTGGATATTTACTAAGAGTTTAGGGAGGGGTGTGTGTGTGTGTGTGTGTGTGTGTGTGTGTGTGTGTGTGTGTGCGTGCTGCGCAGCCTGTGAATGCACGCACAGCGGAGCGGAGGGACAGAGAGATGAGTTGAGGGGGCAAGACATTTATTTGTGGGGGGGCTGCCCCCTCTTGCCCCTGCGTAGAGCCGGCCCCTCACATGAATACAGGACTAATATTTCAAGGTCTCGAGACTCTTTTCTGAAGTTGAAATGGAGTCTGTAGCTCAAAGTATGAAGGACAAGGAGAGGTTGAAAGTGGATGAGTTTTGAAGAGGATTTAAAGATTTTCCCATTTAATTCCATGCAAACTAATTAGACTGCCACCAGATCGCCACCTATTGGCCGATTTGCTCCAAATTTTACACAGACCCTCATCAGGCCATGGAACACAATTAGCAAAAGTGTTGTGGTAATGGGAATGTATTTGGGGAAGATATGGAACAATATCTGTTTTGAATGCAATGTGCAGGAATTTTTTGTTTTATGTTTTGGGCGTTTTTTGGGCTATCAAAATTCTTTTGATAACTTTTTGTCAGGAGGGTCCACAGATGCTTCATGCAAAGTTTGGTGCAAATCGGTCAAATCGTCTAGGAGGAGTTCGAAAAAGTAGGTTTTTCATTTGGTGCGATTTTGCGAATGGAAAGTTGCTGTCAAAGTGGGCGGGGCCTACACCACACAATTCAGCTGAATTCAGGGAACATGTAAATATAAGGTTTAACAATGTGCAACTTATTATGCGGGATTTATGGGCCAAAAACATTTTTTTTTCAAAATAGCGCCCCCTGCTGGTCATATTTGGTGTGTGGGTTACAGGGGCCATTCTATAGCACCCCTATGAGTTTCATTTCCATAAGTGTTATGGTGTGGGCACAGTGCCAAATCTTTAATTATACGGCCACCAGAGCGCCACCTAGTGGCTGATCGGTATACCCTTTGTCAGCTGTCCTCAGGAAGGCACTGACAATAATTGTTCAAAGTTTCGTGTTAATCCGATGAACCGATGTGGAGATATAAAATACTTCAATTTAAAGAGCGCCACCTTATGGTCATCGCCTCAAATTTTGCACAGGGACTCAGGGGCTCATGGGGGACTAGTATTCTGAGTTTCATGTCATTCAGACACACCAATGTGAAGATATGCATCACTTCCTCTTTGTAATGAAATCTGCAGGAAGTTGTTAATTAATAACGTGAGTATCGTTTGATCTATCAAAATTCTTTTGATAACTTTTTGTCAGCAGGGTCCACAGATGCTGTGTGCCAAGTTTCGTGCAAATCGGTGAAATCGCCTGGGAGGAGTTCGAAAAAGTAGGTTTTCGACATTTTGCGACGTAGCGAAAAAAAACGGTAGGCGGAAATGGGCGTGGCCTATACCACAAGATTCAGCACAATTCACTGAACGCGTGGATATAAGGTTTTTGAATGTGCAACAAAGTATATGGGAGTTATTAGCCAAAACGCGCTTTCCTTAATGACAGCGCCACCTAGTGGTGGAAATTCAGGACGACAATAGATTATAAAATTTGGCGACAGGTGTGACTTATATTCCAAGTTTGGTGAGTTTTGGGGTATGTTCAGGCAGTGAAATATGCGATCATTTTTGAGGATAAAAATAATAATAATAATAATAATCATTGCGATTACAATAGGGTCCTTGCAGGTTCCCTGCTCGGGCCCTAATTAAAGCTGCAAGCAGCGTTGAACGGGCCCTCGCAGTCCACGCGCGTCGGGGCATGCCGCCGTCGATGCATGGTCAAGCAACACCTTCCGTTGAGGAAGTCGTTCCTTTATGATTCGGTGGCGTGCTGTTGCCGGTGTGAAATAATGTACGCTGAAGTCGGAAAAATTGTGTGAACTGCTGCATGATTCCCTGGACAAAGACTGAGTCGATGATCCGCCTCTTCAGCTGGCTGAAGAGAATGTGCACACGAGGCATGATGCAATGAAATAGTTTCAGGAAGAAGCTGAAAGAGTCATCCTCCAATAGCCTCACAATCCTTCCAGCTTCTCGAACAGTGGTAGGCTCAAACTCCCCTAATGGTTTCAAAACACTGGATGATGTCACCTTTGTGCTAAAACAGTGTTCACTGCACAGATATGGAAGTTCCATCTTACTCTGTTTGCTCTTGGGAGTCTGTGTGCCACCACTCTGTCACGCACACTGGTTCTCTTGGGAGATCTTGAAAGAAATCCAGAGAATCCAGCCAGGTCAGAGAAGAACTGATTACCTGATGAGATGTGAGATGTCACCTGCTGCATGATAAAAGCTGAAGAGGAAGAAATTGCAGCTTATGGGGGAGTTGCTGTTGTGCTTGTCCCTCTGGGGCTTTAACAGCCAAAATTC
>OZ023168.1:1058426-1071879 GCA_963678695.2 Diplodus puntazzo | reverse complement strand
ACTATACTCCTTTACTATTGAGAGTGGATCAGTTTGCCTCTCTGTCTTTTCCCTTGATTGTCACGTTAGAGGCATATGACTGGGTGCTTTCCACTGTTCCCTGGTTTACTGATGTTTTTTGTTGTTGTTTTTCTTCAATGTTGATAGAAAGTAATAAATGACCATAAATCAAAGTATTGGGCAAATTGAGCTTTTGATGAATAAAAAAGAATCACCAACATCACTGCAGTTTATGCTGTGGAAAGCATGAATGTCTAGACCAAATTTTAAAGTGATCCATAGTTGCTGACTATAAAATGTCAACTTAATTGTAGCGTTAGGGTTCTGGCAGTTGATAATGATAACCATGACAGATTTGCGACTTGGTATTTGTAATTTTTGGATCAATACACCTTTCAGTTGAGACAGAAGTAGATAAACGCTTCTACTTTTTAGCTGGTTGCTGTCAAATTTAACAGCTGAATTGACCACTGGCAGCTCTTGGTGAGAAAATATAGGCTATCACCACATTGTCATCTGTACTCAAATAGTCATTTATAAAACTGTTTTTTTTCTCTCTTGTGTTTTGGTGTCTTTTGTAGATGCGCTGCTTCTGTCCTCTGCTGTCTGTGTGAGAGTGTGACATACAGACACACACCCAAACGCTAGTGATGTAACCAGACAGGAGTTGATTTGTCATCCGTACACTATCCCCTGTCACCAGATGTTTGGCACATATTACTTTATTATTATGTTGGCCATCTACCCGTCCTCTGAGTCTGTGAGTCAAACGCTAATGTTGGACACTGTAGCACGTGACAATTCCTAAAATCACAGGTTGGTTTTACATTTCTGTACATAAAGGCGTTAAACAAACAAGATGCTTGCTATAAATGCATCATGTTTCGAAGTGATGGTAGCTCAGTCTCTGTGCTTGACCCATCTCTATACTAAAAATGCTCCATAAATAGTTTAATATCTTAAGGTAAGAGAGCGAGTAAACATATTTCCCAAAATGTTGAACTCTTCTCTAAGCTGCCTCTTTTTATTTCTGACCTCCACTCTCATACATCCCTCTTTTCCTTTTTCTTCCCATCCCTCTCCCTCTCTGGACATTAATTCCTCACTGATCTGGCCCCCTCAGGGCATCAGTGCTGTTTACTTAGACCTTAATGCAGAGTGCACGGGGAGAGTACATTAGACTCTACGCAGCGCTGTTGACCACTCTGTTCTGGCTTATTTGTATGTGCAGTATGTCTATAACTGAAGCCTTCACAGAGAAACCCCACATGGTCTGGCATTGCCTTGAGTTGTAGAGATACAGCATTAGACAGTAGAGATATCTGCATGTAAAAAGAGCAAAAGTCATGTTGACATGTTTCAGCTAGCCTCTGTTCCATTAACTTCCATAACGCTATGCAATCTCTCCTGGAGCCACTCATGGTCTCTCCTGTCTAGATGTGATGTATAACCCGTGAAGGTTTTCTGAGAAACGCTGTTTATTACAGGCGGCTGAAAATCTTAAATGTTGAATAAACAATGACTTTCCGGTCTTTTTTTTTTTTAGTTGTGTAATTTTACAGACTTATTACAGATATCAGTTGGATTCTAAAAGGGTTTTGATTAGGGATGTCTTGATCAGGTTTTTATTTACCCCAATCCGATCCGAGTGCTTTAATATTTAGTATCTGCCAATTCCGAGTCCTGATCCGATACTTAGCCTTAACTAATATTTTCCTGGACAATACAGCTGCATAAAGAAAAAAAGTACCTGCATTCCTTAATAGTTTTTATTTTTATTTTGTAGAAACGAAGTATATACTTTCATATGGCTCTTCCTTGTTCAGCATATGCTATTGCAACATTAGCCTCCACCTTCCTTGTGTTAGCAGGTGAGTCTGTGACGCTGCACTGTGACAGCAGACCCTCATGTGCATCCAGCTGAAGTGTGAGAGACGCAGCCCACACTTGGTACCTCCATATCATCCACTGCTTTTTACATATTCCTTATGTTGTCATGTAAAATAACTTGGACGCGTTGCTTGTCTATTTCACACGCGTTCAGCATCTCCTTGATTGCCTGTTTTACATGCTCTGCTGTATGAGACCCACGAAACTAGTGTGCATTCCAGCGTTGTAACTGGAAAGTGGAGTCAATGTGATGTAATGCTGAGATGGTAGGGCATACCGGGGACTCAAAAACTCCAGGTGACGAAGAAAACCCTGATCCTTTACCACGGAGATGAGCTGGTTATCCAGAGCGATTAGTTCAATTACCTTCTCTGTAATATTTGTGGCCATGTCGTGTCTAGAGGATATTTTTCTTAACTTTTGAAAGTATCCGCGAGTTTTTGTTGCTTCGGTGTCTTTGCCTGTATTGCTTGAGTCAACTCATTAAATTCTTTGAGTGTTTGTTTTTTATTTTCCGTATCAAATGTGTAGTATTAAATGCAGCTCATTTGTAACCCCCCCGCGAAACGGTCGTATTGCAGATGTTACATGTCGCCGTTGAACTACTTTCGCTTTCTAAAAGTTATTTCCACACTGCAGACATTTCATCCACAGGTTTGCAAAAGTAACGTTAGGCACACATCTGCGTTGTGCCAAAAATTGTGCTCTGACGTAAAAAAAGAAAGAAAATAAAATCAAAATTCAACCAATACTGTCACTGCAGCAAAGTGATGTCGGACAGTCTGACTCTGTACTACCACATAATGGTAATAAAAAATAAGGAGAATAAATATACGTACATATATATGCGATCCCTGATCGGGATGTAACGTCTGATGATCGGCCCGATTTCCGATCACGTGATCGGATCGAGGTGTCCCTAGTTTTAATTACTTCTGCAACAGACTTTTTAAAAACCTGTTTTATGTTTCCTTGAATTGTACTCATGATCTGGTCAAAAGTGTCTACTACTGCAGAGGAACTTAAATGTTCCTTCAGCTTATTATGTTTCCATCATGGTCTAAATACCTGGGAAGATTAGGCATATCATCTGCTGATTTATGTCAATTTTGCTTGTGACTGTATACGATGTAAACGATGCCTTGACTTCATCCTGGGTCCTTCTGACGTGTGTGTGTGTGTGTGTGTGTGTGTGTGTGTGTGTGTGTGTGTGTGTGTGTGTGTGTGTGTGTGTGTCCTCCTTCAGAGCTGTCAGATGTTGAACCCAACATTTTTCTGCGGCCCTTTCTGGAAGTGGTCCGTTCTGAAGACACCACTGGACCAATCACAGGCCTCGCTCTTACCTCTGTCAACAAGTTCCTTTCCTATGGTCTCATAGGTAAGACATCTTGACGTTTATGTTATGTTATGACAATACTTTGGATTTTTTTTTTCCTTTTTTTTTCACGTCTGTCTTTTTGTAGTAACTAGATTTTTACAATGTCTGTATTTTTCCAGTGTCATGGGTTTTCAGTTTCAATGTTCTGTCACTGTTTTGGCATGCTGAGGAGGTGTCTGAGGGGAGGGCCAAGGAGAGTGGGATTTGCATATCAGCATACTAGTATGTGGACCCCAGGTCTGCTCCGACCCTAGCATAAATACCAAGCATGCAGCAGACTTAACATACCTGTGGTGTAGAAATTTCTTTTGATTGTTTCAGAAACGTGTCAGTTCCATAATCCCAAAAGTCAATCGGAGGAGTTGTTCTCCTTGGTATGCAGATATTGAAATCATACCCTTCTAGCCCCTCCCATCAGATCCCTCCTCTCCACGCCAGAGCGGTAACAGAAGGTTGAAAAATAACTGATATTGTGATAAATCCTGTTACTGTAAAAGGGAAAAAGCAGAAGATTGTCTTTGAAAAGCAAAACAACCCCCCCCCAAAAGATGGTTTTATTTTATTTTTCAGTGTAATTATTTTTAGTGCTAAGTATTTGTTTCGGTGCCAGTACAACTTTTTCAGACACAAATAATTCAATGCCAATTAGGGCTGCACGATATTGGAAAAAACTTAGATTGCGATTTTTTTTTAACCCTGCGATATATATTGCGATGTGAAAAAATACAGGAACTTTCATCAGATGACCTGAATAGCACTTTATGTTATGCTGCACTGCTGCTATCTTGTGGACAATTAACTGCACTGATCTCACCTCTTATTGTCAATGTTATGAGTATGGCTTCTGTCTGTGTTTTAGAGAGATTCTCATTGTTAGCTTTCATTGTTTGCTTTTATTGTGCTGGGACCTGAGTACATGTTTCGTTTTATCATTCGTGAATTGAATGACAATAAACAAAACTTTGAGCCTTTTGTGCTCTCCATCTTAAAATGGAACATTCTAGCTTCATAATTAGATTAAGTAACTAACAATGAGTGATAATCAGGTTATTTAACGACTGAAATCTGTTTTTTGTTTTGGGCGACAGGGTCGGACGCCTGGAGATTATTAGCGACACATCTACAAAAATGTACCTGCATATCAAAAGGATAATCATATGAGCTCATTCATGCGTGCTTGCGCCCTCCCAGAACTCCCATTCACCACACTAGCTTACTTTGATTTTTAAAACTTGCGTCTGTCCTTCGGGTGCGGGTCGGGCGTCGGTATCAATTTATAGCATGTCGGCTCGGGTGCGGAATGTAATTAGTGCTACTGTCAGAAAATGGGTCGGATGCAGTTTTAAGTATGGCGGATACGGGCAGGTGTGGGTTTGCAAAGACCCGTGCAGGACTCTGCTGTGTGGTACCGACGTTAATACAAATTAGTTGTGTTACCTCTCGTTGTGGCACAGAACATGTGTTTGGTCAATATCATCCTTCTTGTAGCCGAAGTAACTCCAGATAACTGACGTTGCTTTTTTCTTTTTGGCACCAAGTCTTCGTTTTCCCGATGTTCTCTTGTTCCTTGCTCATTTTTCAATGTTGTTACCAGCGACTCACTCCATGTGCAGGGGCTGGTCTGCTTCGGCACACTGATTAAGAACTAATGTGATTGGTGGATCGCTGCGCATACAGAGTCTGCATGCACAGTGTGCGTCAGGTTCCTTTGAAATTAGATTAATTCATTTGCGTCCTACATTGCAGGCTCTGCGATGTGACTATTGCACACACATACATCGCGATGGCAATGCGCAAACAATATATTGCGCAGCTCTAATGCCAATGTTTCCTTTGTTAGTTCAGGTTTAGTTGACATTTAGTCAATGTCAAACCAAAATTTTTTGTACCATTCTGTCTCCATAGACTCTACGCTAACACTAATTTCCCATGGACATTTTCACCTCATTAAGGTGCTTTTGGTAGCCATCCACAAGCTTCTGGTCGTCCTCTGGCTGAATTCTGTCACCACTCCTCTTGATACAATCAGTGAAGTTCAACTAAATTTTTTGGCTTCCCGTTACAGACTTGTTTCTTCAGCACAGTGCGCATGTTCTCTACAGGGTTCAAGTCAGGACTTTGTGAAGCTTCCAGATTCCAAAACCTCAATTCTCAATTCTAACCTGATCAACCTAATCTAACCTGATATGTTGCTGCAGTGGTTTTACTTATTGAGAGTCATGTGTCAAACTAGAAGCTCACACAAATATAATGGAAGCTGTTATCGAGCAAAAATATTTGTTTGGGGTACGGTTTAACCAATGTTTGCCGTGAGACATCATGATGGAGGATGACATCATTGTTTATGAATTTTAGGCAGTGTGTCCCCTCAGTGTTGTCCTAATGCAGCAGTTGCGTATTAGCTCACCACTGCCGCTGCTGTTTCCCACCGGTGCCCTGACATGAATCTCACCCTGCAGAGGAAACTATGTCCCATTACCACAATATACATACCTGTGCCAGGTCTAAAAGCATCCACGTCTCTGCACCACATGTCCGTGACTTAACTTTGTTCAGCCTCATATGCATAACTTGGCCGACTACCCAACAAAGCTAAGCTAAGAAAACTGTGTATCACAACAGCATGACTGAGAGAAACAGTGACCTGCGGCAAAAGAAACACTGCTGCAACAACTGAACAGAGTATCTTGGATTCCCTTAACTGAGCTGATTTAATAAGAAAATAATAAACGGGACATGCAGATGTAATATTAGTACACTGAGCAGCAACGTACATCTTTTCGCATAGAGCATCTCTGGGACCAATTTAAATGTTGTGTCTATGCCCATGACCCCCTCCAAAATGTTACCTACTTCAAATATAAACAATCAAGTGAAACACTAATATATCCCAGTATTTTCACTAGTTTTGTGTAGTGTAAACGCATGGGGAAGGGAAGACTAATGTCTCTATAGTGGTTATTGGAAATAATTATTGTCTAGGTCTTGAGAAGCAGCATTATTTATTGATTGACACGCTTAACCTATACTAAACATTTATTGCCTGATTGACAACGTATTGCTAACTTTTTCCTTACCTCTGCTCACGATTTTCCTGTCAAACATTATTGTGATTTACAACATTATCACTAATCACCAAAATATTACCAAAAACTAAAATTGCACAAAACATACTGACATCACTTTAACCTTACATTTTGTCAGGAAACAAATATTTCTATTTGTAATGAAACAAGAAATGGTAGTAACTTAATGTGCCTGTTGTTTTCTGGAATCTGTAGTATTTACACATGTCATATCTCTGCAATAAAATTGTGTATTGTCCCATCCCGAATTTTGACGTCGTCAGCTATTTAGATTTGTGATCTTTACCTATTATCCAGGTATTTAATTCAGATACAGATTACATGTTGATACTAGGCGGGGAGGGGATCAAACTGTTCAAACATGCAGTATAGTATCATGTATCACTGGGCGTAACATCATACTAGAGTGCCACCGATCTGCCTTGAGAATTTAATATAAGCGGTAAGTTGAAATCAGCTCAGAAAGAGTTTTTCATTGGGAAGCTATGTTTTGGCCATTGCTGTTACTGATTGTCAGTCCATTAATGTTAGGAATGGTCTCTTTTCATCTCATCATCGATGCAGAAGCTGAATTCATGCAGTCAGGACTGTCCTCATTAGCCTCATCATAGAAATATGGCCCAGTCTGCCAGATGTTTTGTTAAGTGTGAAATGAGCATGCATCACCAGATGTTAGTCTAAATAGCAGGGATGGAGTCAGTGTTACATTGCTGTCAAAACAGCTGCAGTCATTGCTGAACATTGCACACTGTAAAGAAGCTGCTTACAAGATTGGCCTTAAAGTTCTGGCTCTTTTAAGTAGTTTGTAGTTTTCCTTTTCACTATGTTTAACCGCGGTTGAGTCCGGTTCCGGTTAAAAGGCATTTCTTTCTCACCACTGTCGCCGAGTGCTTGCTCATGGGAGAAATGTTGGGTCTCTGTAAATACATTTATCAAGGAGTATGGTCAAGACCTGCTCAATCTGGAAAGTGTCATGAGATTACGTTTGTTGTGAATTGACGCTTTATAAATAGTGATTGAGGGGCTGACTGATTGAGCAACCCTAGGTGAAAGGAATTTAAGGTCACAGTTGAAACTCAATTAGATTCTTTGAAACAAAATGTGTTGGGCTTCGAGATCTGGTTCAAAATTAGGACCGGTTCCAAAATTCTGATTACAAAATTTTGATTGAGCTCATCTGTTCTTAATAAATTTCACTGGTGCTAGTTTGAAATAAACAGCTCACTGCAAACGTCCACTAGGACCTGGCTATCGGTTTGTGCCTCATGCAGGTTAAATTCATGCATTTCTTCCCGTCTCCTTATGCATGTCTCAGTTAATTGTCTCGTAGCAAGCATCTTAAGTTTATGCAAAATTCTTAACAAGGACAGGATTGGAGTTGAGTTCTGTTAAAGTAAAGTAATATTAGCCTCAATAAATATTCAAGAAAGAGGAAGAGGAAAGACCATCATTGATATGGTTATAACTCAGTGTTTCTGCAGGTAGCATTTATCTAAGTGTGCAGGATGAGGCTGTTTGAACAGGGGCATTTTCTTTCTCTTCTGTTCTGGTGAACACAATGCATGCTCTTACAGTAACTGTTATCCATATCTATCCACTTTATGGATGACTAAAGTAACTCAACTATCCCTGAATGCATGGGCTCTCACTCTCTTCTCACCATGACGATGAGGACAACCTGGACAACTTTATTAACCCTGCTGCCTCTCAGTTTGACTTTTGATATTCAAACAGCCCAAAGACTTCAGCAGCTCATTGACACACTTTACTTATTGGTGCTTACATGTTTTTTCCAGTAGTGTGGCGATGAGCGTGCAATATTGAACGTTTGAAACTCTGAAGAATGTGACAGAAGCCCAGGAGACCAAAGAAAGTTTTTCTCATGAAAGTGTGGAGTGACTTGTGTATAAGATTTTCATTCTCAAGGAGAGTTGCACTGAACCAAGCAGTAATTTTAAAGCATCTGTACAACCAAAAATATAGCAGAACTTTCTGACAAGCTTACAACATGTGATACTTCTTTAATAGTTCCCCTTCTTAATCTCCAGTGCCCATTTTTTTTCTGTTTTTATTTGATGTGCCTCAGTAATTTGATTATATAAAAACATTTAAAGGTGAGTGTAAGTGCAATATCCCATCCTGATTGTCACTGATAATTGCCACATTGTGTCTCGGTAAGTAAGTAAGTAAGTAAAGTGTATTTATAAAAGCACATTTATAACAGTTCACACTGGCCAAAGTGCTGTACATAGTGCAATAGGTGAAAATAAGTAAAAACTAGAACTGCAAGCAGTTATGAACGGGGGCCAAGCCCCCCCGCGCGACTCGGACCCCGCGCACCACAGAGCCCACTAAAGTTGGCCCCAAAGGATGACGGGCTCGGGGCAAAAGTGAGGACACAGGCCAACGTCTGAGCCGTGGTATTCGCTGTAATGAGAAGGGCAGTGGAAGTGCAAAAGGCTGAGTGTGTGCTGATTTGGATTTGTTGTACTAAGCCACGCCCACATTGACCAGTAATGACCACCTTCAAGATATGGCCTCAGGATTGGCCCTACATCGTACCGACCAAACTTCTTAAAAATTGGTGCAGCCGTTCAGGAGATATAAACTTCCGATATTTTTAGCCCCCCCAGTGGCCGAAATTCGCCAAATTCGGCTCATCCCTTCCCAGTCTCATGCCAACCAAGGAATTCAAATTTGTTAATAGCATTTAGTTTGACTGAGATATCAAACCGTTTACATTTTTATAACTAGCTACAGAAATTTGTTCGTTAATAATTTGTGCATTTTTTGACCGAGCAAAATTCTTTTGATAACTTTAGATCAGGTCCAGCTGAAGAGTGTACGTGCCAAGTTTCAGTAGATCGGACAAAATCCCAAGGAGGAGTTCGAAAAAGTAGGTTTTGCATATGTGCCGCTTTAGCAAACGTAATGTGCAGCAGAAGTGGGTGTGTCCTATGTCAGAAAACCCAGCTCTATTCAGGGAACATATGGATATAAGCTTTGCGAATGTGTTATTTAAAATGTGGAAGTTACAGGCAAAAACGCGATTGCATACATTATAGCGCCACCTACTGGAGTACATGTGCAATTTTTGGTATGGAAGAACTGTGTCCTATTCTATCTGTACCAGCTGAAGAGTGTACTTGGCAAGTTTCACGCAGATGGGACAAAATCCCAAGGAGGAGGAAAAAGTCGGTTTTCCAGTTTTTGTGATTTTGCGAAAAAAACTTTCTAACCGGAAGTGGGCGTGGCCAATCGCAAAGTGATTCAGCTCCATTCAGGGAATCTGGGGATACGGGGATTTGAATATGCGACATATGGTTTGGGAGTTATAGGCAAAAACGTGTTGACCTAGGTTATAGCGCCCCCTGCAGGCGGATATATGTAGTTTTTTGTGTCTGAGATATTCGCAGGAGTCTGGACCAACCCTTTAAATTGCACCGCCCTCCCTTGCACGGTTTAGCCTGCAGCACCACTTTTAGCCGGAGAAAAATAAAAATAAAAATCTTTACAATTACAATAGGGTTCCTAGCACCGCTGGTCCTAGGAAACACGTATGCTTGCATAACAAAAAAAGAAGAACCGTAAAACACAGACAACCACATATTAACAAAGATAGTAGTGTAGAGGTAGAAAGATTAATGGAGAGAAAAAGCCAGGGTGCACAGATGGGTTTTGAGCCTTGTTTTAAAAGCAGAAATAGAGAGGGCCTCGCGTATGTGTGGTGGCAGTTGGTTCCACAAGTGCGGAGCAGCTACTGCAAAGGCCCGATCACCTTTTTGCTTGGGTCTGGAGCGGGGGATATGGAGAAGACTTATGTTAGAGGATCTTAGGGACCTTGGGGCTGAGTGGGGGTGTAAAAGGTCTGAGATGTACGATGGGGCCTGACCATTGAGGGCTTTGAACACCATTAGAACTGTCTTGAAATGGATCCTATGTTGTACTGGGAGCCAGTGAAGGGATGCAAGAACGGGTGTGATGTGCTCTAGGGGTGGTGAAAAAAATCGATTATTGATTAATCGCGATTATAATAATGACGATCATGAGTCGATTATTAAATTTCCAAAAATCGATTTAAAATTATTATTATTTTTTTTTTTTAAATTGTAGTACAAATTGGAGTCCTCCTCTTTCTGGCTTCCACTACATGGTCCACAGTCTGGAGCCAAGATATGTTATTCCATCCAAGATCTTTTTCACGCTTAAATCGATTCCAAATCTTTACAAGGAGACAAAGCTTTCCGTGCAAAAGTCCCTCAACTCTGCTCACAGGTTAGCAATAACCTGTGATGCCTGGACATCCACAGCTACAGTCTCATACGTGACCATTACAGCTCATTATGTCAGCAGTTAATGGAAGCGAATGTCCTACGTACTTCAGACAAAAGCTATGGATGATAGCCACACAAGCGCAAATATGTGTGAGTTTCTCAAAGCAATGGCAGACGAGTGGGGAATAGAGAAACACGAACTGGTTCTCGTCACCAACAATGCTTCTAACATGAGTCTGGCTGCTGAGCTTGGCAACTTTCATTTAACAGTGAAAGACTACATTTAAACAAAGTAAAAAATAATAATTTGGATATTACAGTTACACTATACAATATTGAAGGTACAGTGAGGTGTTACTCAAAAGAGAAGTAAGATAATTCAGCAGCTGACTGATGAAAATCGAATCAATAATCGTTAATAATCGACAGTCGTTTTGTAATCGAATCGAGACTTCAATAATCGGAATCGAATCGGGAAATTGGGCTGATTAACCACTCCTAATGTGCTCCCACTTTTTAGGTCATATCCTTTAATTATAGAATAGATGAAAAATGTGCGTTTGTTATATCCTGAATCAAAGTTTGACATGCAGCGTTACAGCAGCAACGTCATATAATTCATGAAAGGGGGGAGGTTGGTACAAAGAAAAATGTCACACAAATCCTAACAAACCATTGATTATACTCTGTACAATGACAATGCCCCATAATTTACTATGGTTATGTTGTTGTGTTTTTAAATTTTTCTTTGAGTTCTCGTAATAGTTTCTCAAAGCAAATCTTGGAAATCATGACTTAATGATAACATTAATTATATTGACATATTAACATTAAACCCATATCTCTTCTCACTAAGGGTTGTCTGAACATATACAGACCAATTATCAGTACATGCCAAATAATTTATTTTAAAGTTTCAATATCAACTGCAGTTAGGATAGATAAAACTGATATCGCCTTCAGGACAGCTGAGTAGATGTGAGTGGTAAATAAATGTAAGATACAACAGTACTGTTCTTGTCAAATACTGCCATCTTCTGACAAGGCAGAAACACAAAAATCTGAGTCTTTGATGAACACTTTTTGTGACTTCTCTCTTCTGAACTCACACTAGTTCAAACAGTGTTACTAAGCAGTAGGTTTGCACACATATGTTCTAACTGCGTACAGTGAGACAGGTTCTGTCAGGTGCTGTTCTTCTGTAAGTGGACATGATATGGCTACTGTATAGTGATCCTTGCTGAATGTTATGCATTGCAAGCTTATAACATTTTATGCATTGTAAGCTTCCAGCAAAGGATGCAGTGTTTAGACATTTGCACACATTACACTATCATCCCTCTCAGGCAGTTGTGTTTGTCTTTATCCTGGGTGTTGAATTGAATATGGCCCGTCTGTCATTTGTTCCTTTGAAAATTGCCCCCTTGTGCTGCTAACATGGCCTTTAGAACATCCCCTTTTTTCATTTTTTGCCTGTCTGGGGCCCAAGAGAAAGGGAAAGATAATTGTCTCCTATACACACCCACTCATTTTACTCGCACATTTCATTTAGAGTGAGCTTATTCCTTTTGATCCATGGCCTGAGGTCTACTCTAGTGGAGAGAGCAGTAAATTAAGCCTTGGTACTGACAGATATCCATATCCCTGCTCTATCCTCTCCCGTTTCTCCTCTGTTGCCCCTCTGTTTCTCCTTCCCAGCAGAGTCAGCAAAGCCCCTCTCTGCACTGTGAGCAGCCACATAGTCACCAGCCCACATAGGGCTCACAGTGAGGCTCAGGCTTTAGCTGCAGCCACTGCTAGAAGAGATGAGCTTAGAGTACAGCTGTAGCCTGCCTATGATTTTTGGGTTGAATAAATTGTTATTCTTTATTCTAATTGTTGTTATAATTGAGTAAACAAGTGCATAATTGGCATGAGCAGCAACATTAAATGTAGTTCAACACAGAAAACAGCACCCGCCTCAAAATCCTTACACAGTAAATGTACGGAAAAGGGACATCAAGTCCCAGAAGAAAAGGTTTGCACTGAAGTGGTTAACAAAAAGAAGAAAAATGCCACCCAATGCCATAAGTAGCTTTTATTTTCTAATAATGGAATTATAAAACTTGAGAAGCATTTTGGTATAACACCTTCAGCAGAACATACTACAGTACAGTAAATACTGTGCTGGGCTTTCTTTTTAAAGGACATGTAATGCAACTACCAGGAAAAACAGTTTGACCTGTAAGAAGATCCTTGCACACAGTATATAGACTAGAACAGCACTGAGTAGAGCCCAATCCTCAACCAAGGCCCAAAAGTCCCCTTTGATTCAGTCAAGCCTAATCCAGTATAGAATAGACATATTTAAAACTGACACCTCCAGGTTTGTTGGTAATATTTTTTCATTAAGATACATGCATGCATTCCCTGAGATATTACTGAAAACACTGAAAATCATCCCATGTTGCCTGTTAAAGAAAGATGAGAAAAAATTTCCTGCATCCACACAAAAAGTTAATGTTGTCTGTTCTGGGCCGAGACTCATCCTGAACTCAAGTGTGGTGGAAATCTGTTCAGATATTTTTGTGTAATACTGCTGACAAAACCAACCAACAACAAACTTAACTTCCTAGGCAGAGATAAAAATGGAAATAATGAAGACATAAAGCTATGAAGAAGTGGGAAAAAAGATATTATCAAAAGATAAAAGAAAGAATAAAGATAAGAAAAATTAAGAGTCATTAAAATGATAAAACAACCCAAACCCAGTTTTAATTTACAATTAGAAATATATGTGAAAGAATTAAGTCTTTGTAATAAGCAGGATTAATGTCCAGAGAAAG
>OZ023168.1:960926-1053426 GCA_963678695.2 Diplodus puntazzo | reverse complement strand
TTATCTTCCCTTCATGTTCACAGTAAATCCTAGTATTTGCTGACATAATATTCTAGTATACAAATGATCATTGTCCTCATCTCAATCACTTGATTGATGAACTTGTTTGACATGGCTATAGGTATTAGAATGGTCATATTCTGCTGTGTTTTAGGTCCTGAGGACTCTGCTGCTGACACCAGTCGGAGCCCATTTGACCAATGAGTCTGTTTGTGAGATCATGCAGTCTTGCTTCAGGATCTGCTTTGAGATGCGCCTAAGTGGTGAGTAACTTACAACATTACTGATATAATAGCCAGTTCTAGTTTAACTCACCGGATGTAGGCTGTGGGAGTAAGCCTGTCATTGGCCTATACTACTGGTTACTGTTTTCAAAATGTTATTTTCTGAGAGGCACAACAACAATCTCTGAGCTTGCAACCTAAAGGCTGAAAATGGCAAGTTACTTTGAACGTGACCTGGTCACTAGCAGTAAATCTAAACAAGCTGGAAACTGTTACCTTCTCTCTTGCATGGATTTAAATATATTAAAACAAGCCAGAGCAAGATTCCAAGTTGTTTGTGTCCATATTGGAGGTCAGAACCTCCAAATAGGTCATAGGAAAAAGGTTCACGAAATGCTAATTGGATACGAATTAAATCAAAATCATGTTGTATTTTTTACCAGAATTTTCTTTAACCTTTTGTATTTTATTTTGAAAAACTTAATTTTTTTCAACCTCTCGTGCATCTAAAAGGGACTAAAATCTAAATATCTGAGAGGCAAAAGTCTCAGTTAATACTTAACCGAGTAAACCTGTGATGAAGGTTTGCTTGTTTTGCTCCGTATTAAGGGACACAATCCAAAAGTTTGGGAACAGCTTTAACACATGAGAGCTTCTAACAGTTTATTGAGACTTGCACTGTTTGGGTGAGATTGGCCTTGTACTGACAATAAAAAAGGAATTTCCGTATAATAGATCTCATTTAATCAGTTTGATGTCATGTTACCCAGCACGCTGATAACTCTTAGGCATGTATACATTTAGTCTTGTTCTTGGTTAAATAGTAAAATTGAGAATGATAGACAGCGCAAAAAATGTACATGATTTTTTCCAAGATAATTAATTAGTTAATTGTTTTTTTTAAATTGTATTCAACCTTTATTTAACCAGGTTAGTCCCACTGAGATCACAGATCTCTTTTACAGGAAAGATCTGGCCAAGAATGACAGCAACACAGAGTTACAACACCAAACAAACAAAGTACACTCAAATTATCAAATAAAACATTTGTGCACAGTCAACCTGGTAAAGTATTCTGAAGTTTAACTTCCATATTTTAAGTTTAAAAGTGAAGAGAAGTAAAGTAAAGGGAGTTTTTAAGAATCGTCTTGTAAATAAAAACGTGCCAGTGACTGGGATGGCGTGTACCTAAAGCAGATCATTTCACTTTTGAGTATAAGACAAAATGATGAGTAAGAAAACCACAGTCCAGAGAAATTTTGAACAGTTGCATATCTTAAGCTTACTACCAGTTCAAACTGTCTGCCAGCGTTGACACTTTCCTAGCTCCTGCTCTGTTAACCCTTCCTTGCATAGACTACACTTGAAGTTTGTCTAAATGTCTGGCTTTCTCTAACTCTTATCTCTGTGTATCTGTGCTTCTTCTGGTTCTCTACTGTGTTCGCAGAGCTCCTCAGGAAATCAGCTGAACATACACTGGTTGACATGGTGCAGCTGCTATTCTCCAGGTAAATGAATGGGACAGTGGTGGATTAAGATGGGTGCCTTATTAATGTGTACATTGCTGAAGTGGTTAGGACCCTTGATGCTCAGTTTATCCGTGATTAAAAATATGATGGCTGGTTAGGGACCTTTTTCTAAGTGAACCTTCTAATCAAAAGGGTTCTTGTAGTGCCAGCATGAACGCTGAGTTTAACGCGGACACTAGCAGAGCAGGCCGGACTGCTACTGCATACCTCCATCACCTCTGGTTTATGCTTTTCTGCACATATCTGTCTTTCAGGCCGCGTTGTTCTGCTTAAAGCTCACGAATTTCATTTTGTACTGTGCCCAGGGTCAATGGGCCACTGATTCACTAATACCATAACATGATTTCTCCTTTGGCATTTAACATAAGAGCTCCTTACCCCACCACTACCACCATCATGCACACACTCTCTCTATCTCTCTATCTCTCTATCTCTCTCTCTCACTCTCACACACACACACAAACCACCCTCTCCAGGTGCATCAGAGTGCTAGTCACACTCAGTCAGAGAGCCAACTGAGCTTCATGCTGCATGATCTGCATTTAGATGAAGCTAGTCTCTGCTTCAGCAGCAAAGCTCCCAAGCCTATAAATACCTACAGAAACACACACAGAAATAGCATTGCAGTGATCCCAGACGAAGAAAAAAAACAAACTAAAACAGTGTACTGCTCATCAAAAAGGGGAAGGAGCATACCTGCAGAAGGTAGGAGAGGGCTCTGTATAAAGTTAAGGTGTTATCCACCTCTTGTCCAAACAGTCTGTCTCCACCATGACTGTTTGAGACAGGACTTGTCACAAATGATGGGTTATCTTCCCTCCAATGAAGTCCAGGATTGGTCTTTGCCAAGCTTGTCACCATTCACTCATGCTTGCCCCTTGCATTCACTGCCTGTTTTTACTTATTGTCAGGATCTTTGCCATCATATCCTCTAACAAGACTTAATTGTGCAAGCATGGAGATAACAACAGGATGTCAGACAAAGGGCATCCCTGCACATGAACAGGAGATGTAGATCCTTCTGATACTGCTCACAAACATTCAATCCAATTCTGCTCATGTTCAACTCCCAGCCCCCCACTTGTCCACACACCCTGGATAATAGAGATGTGAGAGGGTCTGGGCTGCCCCTCTCCACCCCCATCAGAGAATAATGAGCAGCAGCTCTCCTCAGAAGGAGTCTTAGATTGCCTGCTGAAAGTATTAGGCATGTTAATCTGTTGGACCCACAGATCATCCAATAATCGTGCTCACAAGACAACACTCTATTAACGCTGAGTTAATGTCAGGTTGGGGGCTGCCAGTCCCTTTTTTTTGTTTGGCTGTGGTCTGTGTATGTGTGCGTGACTAGTGGTGACATCTCATTTTCAAGCAAAGCTTTAGAGTCCACAGAAACCCAGCGACACACACATCAAAGAGTGCAATACCTTGAGCAGCAAGCAGCAGTCATTCAGCATTGCTCATCAAATGCTGGCAAAGTTTATTGGCTCGGTTTTAATATCTTGAGGTTCCCACAGTGATATTGGCTCTTAAGCAGCTTAGAACATGCTCTACATTTCTTTTGTATTATTTGTTTAATCTGTGTAAGTTAAGATAATACATTAAAGGAGGACTTTGCCAATTTATATTGCACTTCTATCAATTTGGGGGGGCATCAATGCACAGATGTAAAAATTGGCCAACTTTAAGAACTAAAATAATTGGAAAGCTGCACCTGCAACTATTGTGATCATCTGTTAAGCCCTACAGTAATTTTTAAACCAAAAAGAAGTAATAGCTATTCACTAGTTCTCTATAAATTTGTGTCTCTCTGGGTTTTGGTGTGACAAAATGAGAGAGAATGAAGATATTAGGGTTGGGCGGTATGATGATATTATACCATGTGACGGTATGAAAGTGTCCACCGGTAGAGATTTTGCAATACCATTTATACCGGAGAAAGAGCAGATGTCTGCGGCATCTCTCTGAGTCACTGTAGTTACACCGCCTCAACACACGGGGCACTGCAGGCACTGCAGCAGACTGCTTGGCGTGGTTGCATGAGCATGACGAAGAAGAAACAGCTTTACCGGAGTGATAACAATCATGGCGGAGGCGGAGAGTGAACGTCACGAGGAAACGGAGGCAGCCCGACCCACCCATGACGAAGAGGAGGAGGAACTCGTTCCGAAAAAGGGCGCTACGTCTGTTGTGTGGATCTTTTTCGGATTTAGAAAATCCGACAACGAACAAAAAGTGATACTCTGCAAAGAGTGTCGCGCGACTGTTGGAAACACCAGTAACCTCTTCCACCACTTAAAGTTAAAACATGCGAAGCTGTATTATGAAAGCCAAAAGATGCGTGACGCACCCGCTGCATCAAAGACAAAAGTTGCAGCAGCTCCTCTCGTCCAAAAGAGCTTGGCAGAGTCTTTCGCCAAATGCACCCCTTATTACAAAAAATCATGTCGATGGAGGGAGATAACGGAGACCATCACGACGCACATATGCTGCTGTGAGCAAATAAAAATAAGAGGAAAATGATCATATGCAACAGTATGATTATTTTAAGCCATTAATTGAATTTACAGGGGAAAAAAACCATACCGCGATATATACCGTTACCGTGATATGAAATTACTCATACCGTGATATAAGATTTTGCTCATACCGCCCAACCGTAGAAGATACCATCTTGGACTCTTGAAACTTGAGATGGGTTTTTTGCATTATCTGCTGAGATTTTATTGGCCATATGTGGGGGGTCAAGCTCCAAAAAAAGGCTGAATCCTTCATTCACAGTAGAGCAGCTTTTTGTTCAACTTCTCTCCTCCGCTGTGCAAGGTCTAAACAGGTAATGCCTAATAAAAATATAAACAGAGGAAAGATGGCAACCATTCTTTGAGACAAGCAACTCATTGTGGAATAGTTTGCATTGCATGTTCTGAACTATGATGCATTGCTGATTTATGTACCACTACACAACCCCTGAATCAGCCAGCTGATGTCAGCCCTTTTTACACAGCGTCTCAGCATTATCTCGAACGGTGGTTCGCCAATTCTCCGCCGATAGTGATTCACACAGAGCGAAGCATCTCCGCAGTACCGCCGTGTAATTAACACAGAAGGCCGGCGCTGTGTCTCCTAAAGAGAAGCGGCGGTACACGCCATGTTGATGACGTAGGTGTTTCCCTGTCAATCTAAACCCGCAGAAAGTTTACAATCATATGGACGCTGGTATAATGTGTAGTGATTGAGATCCTGACCCACGAAACATCCTGGAAAGTGACAAAGTTACGTTTTTCGCGCTAAATTGCATAATTGCATGATCACCATCAGCAAACAGGATCTGTCTGACTCCCTTACTCGCGGGGACGGAGGCTGTTTTCTGGGGGAAAGTTCACTGTAGTCTCGGTCTGGAGCGTTGACGGTCGCGGTGTTTTATTTTCGTCACAAACACTCTGAGTTTTTTGACGGTGACAGATGCTGTTTTTAGGGCAGAAATGTGACAAAGAGTTGGTAGGACACTTCCACACGTACAACTGTGGTGTTTGTTTTCCTCATACAAGTGGCCAACAACAGTTACAGTTACTACGTTACTTTTGTTTGGTCCTGTAACGTTGCTTTGTGGTCTTGCATTTTTTTTTGTGGGACATTTCTCTGTATTTAGTTGAGTGAAGGACCTGTGCATTATCAGACTAGTCAGACTGACATGCCCCCACTTCATGCCTCCGGCTTATTTGTTCACACTGGGGCGGTTCACCAATAATGCGGCCCTGATACTACCTCCAGAGGTGGATCATTGCCGGAGCAAAATTTCCTCCCTCTCCGCATCTGAAACTTCACACAGAGGAGGGTGCAGAGAATTGGTGCAGGATCCCCGCATGCAAAAGGCAGTGTGAATGGGGCTAGCATGAACACACGCTTGTAGGAAGGTTTATGCTACATGCTGATATATATTGAATATGCTGCACCTCAGGACTCATCACCAGTGTAGCTTCATTCGCTCCAATCACCTGAACAGAAGAGTAAATGAAAAGATGAGCTTTGTATTTCAGTGAGTGTGCTACTAGTGCAGTTTTTGAGTTAATTTAACGGTGAAAAAAAAGGTGTGTGCCATTATAACGTGTCTCAAGATGCAGCTGTGATGGTAAAACATGTGGGAAACAATTATACCTGTTTCACAATTATAAAAAGTCACATGTATAGCAGGGGGCACTAAATTCTGTCAACAGAGCTGCTACACCACCTCCCAGACAAAATTGTTTACCAGCTCATGTTGTGTCTTCTTGTTCACACTGAAATTTGTGTTGCACACAAAGATCCTTTTTCTATGGCAAATGAAAGATTATAAAATGATAAAAGAAACAACAAAGAAGCAAAGTAACATTCTTAAACTTCTGAGGATTGTGTCTGGACAACAGTATATAGCATAGGGATAGATTTATGTCAAAATTTAAATACACTAATCAAGTCAATTGTGTCTTTCAGACTACCACAGTTCAAAGAGGAGGCAAAGAGTTATGTGGGTGCCAACATGAAGAAGGTAACACAACTAAGATGTTGAATGTATATTTGATCTGCTCGCTCTTATCGTGCTTCTTTTTCCATTTGTTATCTTGGTTTATCTCATTATCACCGTGCTGTCTTGTCTTTCTGTCTGGGTGTTGTATCGGTGCCCGTAAAATACAGCTAATGAAGTAATAGCATCGCTTAACTGACTGATTATTAAGATTAGCCACAGTATCCCTGCATATTATAATTTGTAGTACTCCATTTGCTTAACATCTCAGGTAAAATGACCTTGAATCATTTAATGATTAAATTAAGGAGTCGAAGTTGGAGTTAACTTTCAGCACCCTGAATGTCTTTGCCCTGCTCCCGTCAGCTAACGCAGTAGCGTCCAATCTCATTTCTGCCTTTTCTGTGCAGACCACATTCAGTGTCCTGGGGTCTCATTTATATAATTTGTATAGACTATTGCAGTGCCCGTAGGAAATATGTGTTCCTATAGAAAAGTGGGAGGTTAAGAAGCATTTTCACTGATGGCCAAATGAGGCTGCTTGAAGGTGGGGATATTTAGGTTTGTTATGAAATCCGATATTCCAGGGCATAATTGGTCGTTTTTGACTATTTTTGATTTTGCCATTATATTTCACCTTAAAACTATTTACTTGGTGTGGTTATTTTCAGCACAACCTCACATGTGACTGTACAGTTATTTTTTCATTTTGGCATATTGCATTAACACAATAGACCTAAAATCACAAAAAAAACATAAAATCTGAGTAGAAAAAGTTATTTTTTACTGTGAAAACCACAAATATGTTTAACAAACCATTTTTTATTACTTATAATGCAAATATAAATTGTTGTTTGCTGAATATGTGCATACATTTTAAAAATGTACAAAGTTCTGTGTAACTATTTACATTTAAATGCAGGCAATGCTCAGGTCTGCCTGAGCTCCTTCCAGCTGAATGAAGAGCTGCACTGTTTTGACTCATTAAACAAAAAACCGACTCCACTACACACTAAACACACGACACCAAACACTACATAACTCACTAACTATACACTCCAAACACGCTAAATGTCAATATCGTTGTCTGTACGCCGACCGTCGTTGCCTGTCAATCATCCGCCGACGTCCCTCCCACAACTTCCTGTTGCTCTACAACCAAACTTGCTGCTTGAACACTTTCGTGACAAAAGCCCGTTTTTACCGTTTCTTCTGCACCAGACACAAAGCAAACGTGACGGCAATGTTCACGAAAAAGCGTGGCGGACATTATTTACCCTGAGTCCGGTTTTGGACATGTCGGTGCGTCTGGTCCGTCGTTACAGGAGGTGGGCCGTGTAGGTGGGCTAGCGGCTAGCTACACACCAACATCCACAGATTCCGTTTCCACGTTGTTGTCCGCGCGTCTCCGCATCTCCTCAGACCCGAACAGACCAGTCCGGTCTTGTTTAGTCACATTAATCCACAACAGTCAGTTTAGATCATGCACAGAACAGAATGGGACCGAACCGCCGGCTAACTCCCGGCCCAGCTCGCGCCGCCGCAGGTATTTGCCGTGTAGGTTGGTTAGTGGCTAGCAGCTAGCAGCTAGCTACACTCCAGCATCCACAGATTCCGTTTCCACTTTGTTGTCCGCGCGTCTCCGCATCTCCTCATACCCGAACAGACCGGTCCGGTCTTGTTTAGTCACCTTAATCCACAACAGTCAGTTTAGATCATGCACAGAACAGAACGGGACCGAACCGCCGGCTAACTCCCGGCCCAGCTCGCGCCGCTGCAGGTATAAATCTGCTTGTTTCTTAATGTGTGTCGTAGTCCTGAGCTCTGCAGTGACTGGCTCTAATGCGCATGTCACTGTGGGGGCTCCGATAGACTATGCTCCAGAATGTGTAAAGCATTTATGAAATAATTCATTAACGGTATCATTGTAATCCAAACAAATCCGCATGGCACACCATTGAACCAAGCAGCAGCCATGTTGAAACTCTCAGGTCAGTCTGATCCTGATCCGCAGAGATATTTCACACACACACACACACACACACACACACACACAGACACACACACACTTGTCCAGTCAGCTCACCCAGTACATCTTCACAACCAGCACATGTGGATTGTGTAAATTAAGAACGTGTGGAAAGAAAGTCAGTGACAGCTCTCATAGAACCGTTACACTCCTTATCCTAATTGTTAGTACTGATCATGATGCAGGCCACATTCACCGTAAGTAAACTTCATTAAATAAATTCATTGTTTTCATGTATCAAACATCCACTTTCAAATTATATCTCAGGCTGAGGGATAACGCTGATCGTCACAATCATTTTGGCAAGTGGAACAATCAGTCTAATTGCTGTATGCATATAAATACTGCCGTGCCACTCGTTTGTAGTGCTGCATGGACTGTCACGATCCTAGTACTGCCAGAGGACGACGAGAATGAACAAATATAATATGTTCTTCGTGACCACCTCACCAACCAACACCTGGTTCTCTGTGCCAGAAATATGTATTTTCTTCGTCTTTCTCTTGTTGTGGCCATGATTCATTGTAATGAACTATTGATCAGCAGCTCATTTCCAGGTATTAGCATTCATGAGGCACTTTGCATTGACCATCGATGGTGGAATGTGGGTGTGGAGAGGGCAGTTCATGAGGCGTATCCATGTGCGCACATTTCCAAGTTGAATCAGGATTTATTAAAGGAAATTGTGCATTGTTGGATAAACACCAGGTTTTATAAATCTTTATCTATAAATCTAATCTCTATATTTTTCGTTTCTTTGCCACACATACACTTTTAATAATGAATCGTACACAATGATTTATGAATGAGACCCCTGGACACTCAGGATCTTAATTGTGCAGAGCAGTGTTGAAACACAAGTCTCCCTATTGTAATTGAAAGAGAAAGAATTATTCTTCTGCGGTTTAACTGCTGTTTTGGAAGCCTGAACATACCCCAAAACTCACCAAATTTTGAACATACGTCACATCTAGCGAAAAATTTTATAATTTAATGTCATTGGGCGTGGGCGTGACCTGCAGGCTCTGTAGCGCCCCTTATTGTTCTTGCCTGCCTTCCACATGCACGTAATTCGTTATGCAGATTCATCATGAGCAGACGGGAAAAAAAAGTCGTTGGGACCGATACCGTCACTCCAACAGGAAGTCGGCCATTTTGATGTGTGGTGGCTTTTTTCCAAATTCATGCCTACTTTGAAAACTATCTTGTCCTAGAGCTTAAACACCACAGTCTTCACACTAACTCAGTATCATCTTCATGCCTTGAAGATGAAAAGTTATGGAAATCTCTCTGCTACGTCATACCTGTTGGGCGTGACGGTGGAAACCATTTTTTTTCCTTCGCCGTGAAGCATCAAGTCTTTATAACTTCAACATACACTTTCCACTCTACACCAAAATGCACATACATGTAGACGGTGTTGCCCGGAATACGTCTCTGCATCAGTACTAAGTCGGCCATTTTGATTGTGGCTGCCATTTTGAAATATTTCCAATCCTCGCACTGTAATGACATCTTCCTACAGATTTAACACAACAGACTTCAAAGTCACTCAGTGTCATCCTGAGACCTTAAAGACGAGAACCTGTTTTCGAAGCTTTCACCTATGTCATACCTAGGGCTGGGCGATATGGCTGAAAAATGGATCACGATATAAGTGTTTCATACCAGTCGATATCGATAATTATTGATCTTTTTTTACCCATTTGAAATAAGAAAAATTTGAAAAATAACCTTTTAAATGGTGACTACAGGTGAGATTTTAAAAAAAAGCTGACATTGCTGCTTGACAATATGTTAACGGATAGTTTGGGTTTTTAGAAGTGGGGTCATATAAAGTACATATCTATAGTCGGTCTATTCCCTACCGTAATCACCGATCAGCGCAGCCTCAGTTTGGAGGAGCAGAGAGCCGGCAGACGCTCAGCTTTGTGCTACAGTGAACGGAGTCCAGATACAAAGCGAATTTTAACCACCTAAAACGAGGCCCACCTAAAAAAAATCTATATTATTGCAAGTGTACGTTGTATATGGAAAATTCACACCGCTTTAAATCGCCGTCAGACCACCCTTTCTTTTGGCACTACATTTTCTCAACCGTAGAATCTCCGTATCCCTACGCATTAGCGCAACAGCCCAGTAGCGCTAATGCGTAGGGATACGGAGGTTCTACTGTCTGTGTCTGAAGTTAAGTTTCGTTTTGATCGAAAGTAAACAGAGTTGCGTGCATAAACCTCTCGTCCAGCAACTGGACCTCGCCGCTCGCAGATCACCCGTTTCTAATGGAGTTAGAAATTAGTGTGAAATTATCGAACGTTTTATCGAACGTATTTTCTATTGATATTGATCACGTGTCTATCGCGATAAATAAAGTTATCGTTTTATCGCCCAGCCCTAGTCATACCTGCTGGCCATGGTGGGGCGGTCAATTTAAACCCTTCGCCATAAAGCATCAAGTCCTCGTAACTTCAACATACAATTCCCCTTCTACACCAAATCTCTCAGGAATGTAAAGGGAGTCGCCCTGAATATATCTGTGCATCAAAACTGTGTCATCATCATAGCGCCAGCCACTGGACACAGGAAGTCAGACAAAAAACATCCTAATGTAATGCCCCGCCTCCTACTTGCAGGTATACATACATATTTGTCATGAGCAGACGCGGAAGTTGTCCACTTTGATGTGAAACGCCATTTTATGCTTCCTTTGAAAACTATCTTGTCCTAGAGATTAAACACCACAGTCTTCACATTAACTCAGTATCATCTTCCTGCCTTGAAGATCAAAAGTTATGGAAATCTTTCCGCTAGGTCATACCTGGTGGCCGTGATGGTGGAAACTATTTTTTTCCTTCGCCGTGAGGCATCAAGGCTTTATAAGTTCAACATACAATTTCCCATCTTCACCAAATTATTCAGGAATGTAGAGAGAGTCACCCTGAATATATCTGTGCATCAAAACTGTGTCATATCCACCCACTGGACACAGGAAGTCAGACAAACATCATCCAATTGACATGACGTTTACTGCTTGTTTTCTCCCCAGCATGACATGCAAGTAACAGGTGAGCGCGCAATTCAACGGCACCGCAGCCTGATACACCTGCTGGCCGTGGTGGTGCCGTCAATTTAAAGTCCATGTAAAGCAAATTCAGCCATTTTCTTCTAAACACATTAAAAAGGTCATAAATGTATTTCCTTAAAACATGTAAAAAGCCATTCAACCATTTAGAATTTAATTTTGGAGCTAGGCTCATAAACTGTGTTTCACTATTTCTGTTCAGGATTTAATGGGCGGGTCAGAAATGATGATTTGCATAAACCCGGCCCTGCTGCGGAAGCCATATAAATACATTCAGCGCATTAGCTTCATAGGTTTTTCCGCTTGCTCTCGAGTCTTGGATAGCATCTCTTAGAATAGTTTGCAGCTAGCTAACCAGTCAGCCAGTCAGCTAAACAGCCATGTCTCATCCACATCGCTCCTGCATCTTTCCTGGATGCTACATTGTGCAGAGTAATAGTGAAGTTAGCTTATTTAAGTTTCCTAAGGAGGACAACGTAAGGAAACGGTGGTTCAATTTTGTCAAGAGAAGCTACTGTGGACAGTTAAAAATCACCACCAACACCCGTCTCTGCAGTATCCACTTTACCCCCGATAGTTACAGCAACTGTCACCAGGTAAAGTCTGGATATCTGAAGAGTCCATTGACGCTGGTCAGTGTGGCCGAACCGACCCTCTCCGTCCCCTGCTTGCATCCTCCCGTCCCGCCGACAGAGCATGCTCTCATCTCCGCCGCGGGCATTATGTGCCTGCCTGCGACCGTCCTGCACACAACAGGTGCTCTCATCCCCGCCACCAGCCAGAGTTTAGATTCTCTGCCAGAGCCCGACCCTGACGCGAATCAAACCGCGGGCCGGGCCGGGCTGGGCCGGGCCGGGCCGGGCCGATATTTCCCGTCAATATCCTCGGGCCGGGTTGGCCGGCCCTTGATCAAGCATTTGTGTGTGTGTGTGTGTGTGTGTGTGTGTGTGTGTGTGTGTGTGTGTGTGTGTTTTTGTAATAACGCAAAATAAAGACTGTATTTCCAGCTACAAAAGGCGCATCTCTCTCCTCCCTCCATGTTGTTTGTGCCGCTGCGTGGTTTTACACGTGAGTGTATGTCCTCGTGCAGAAAACGTGACTTCTCGCGCACATGACGTCACTCCCCGAGACGCAAGAACTACCAGCATCACTGATTGTGTAGTGTAAGTGCAACATGGAGCTTGAGAACGTCCGTTATAACAGCCCACGTATTAAAAAAATGTCGGGTTTAAATCTGGCTCGGGCTCATAATTACAGTTAATGTGTAAGGGCCGGGCCGGCTCAGACACAACGTGCACGGGCAATTAAATGCATTTTGCTGAAGGTGCAGATCCTGACAGTGATTTTACATGGTGCATCCTGTCATGCCCATGTAATGTTAGCAAATGTTATTGCATTTAATCATGACATGATTTGGCCTCATTCCCTGAGCGGAGTCCATCTATCAGCACAGTGATAATCCACAGGTAATATTTTATGTGCACCAATACAGCTATGACAAGGAATTATATGTAGACTGGGGTGTTACGTTTGTGTGTAATGTAAAACATGGACTGTGAGGAACAAGGCTGAGCACTATCAGTGTCTGACTCAGAGTCAGTTTCTGGCTCTGATGGCTCAAACAGGTCGGGCTGGGTCCATCCAATGACGCTGCTAGCTTCCATTGTCACTGTAGGTTACGTCCTTGTACAGTACACAGAGGCAGCTCCCCTCCTGTGCGTGGGCGTGGTTTCTGCACCTTTATCTGACACGCCCCCAGCGTTTCACAGCAGAGAGAAGTGCTTGTTTTTCCATGATTTTGAGACCTAATTTTATATACTTGGCAATTTTTTTAATCTTTCAAATATGGCTCAGTGGTCAATGACACATGTTTCTGTGGTATGACAAACTCATAACACAAATATATTTCTGCTTTACACGGACGAATCCTTCGCCATGAAGCATCAAGTCCTCGTAACTTCACCATACAATGTCCAATCTGCGCCAAATCTCTCAGGAATGTAGAGGGAGTTGCCCTGACTATGTCTCTGCATCAAAACTGTGTCATATCCATAGCACCACCCACTGGACACAGGAAGTCAGACAAACATCATCCGATTGACATGACGTTTACTGCTTGTTTTCTCCCCAGCATCACATAAAAGTAACAAGTGAGCGCGCAATCCGACGGCGCCGCAGCCTGACATAACTGCTGGCCGTGGTGGTGCCTTCCATTTGAATCCTTCGCGATGAAGCATCAAGTCCTCGTAACTTCACCACACAATGTCCTATCTGCGCCAAATCTCTCAGGAACGTAGAGGGAGGCGCCCTGCACATATCTGTGCATCAAAACTGTGTCATATCCATAGCGCCACCAACTGGACTAAGGAAGTCAGACAAACATCGTCCGATTGATATGACGTTTACTGCTTGTTTTCTCCCCATCGTGACATGCAAGTAACAGGTGAGTGCGCAGTCCAACATCGCCGCAGCCCAACGTGCACAGACGGCGAGGGCCCTTTCATCGCTGCTTGCAGCTTTAATTGTTTCTACTGTTTTTTTAGTGATTTTTTTTTTCTTCCGCCAAAAGGATTGCATTTTTCACTGCCTGAACATACCCCAAAACTCACGAAAAATGTTATAATCTATTGTCGTCCTGAATTTCCACCACTAGGTGGCGCTACAATCAAGGGAAATGCGTTTTGGCTTTTAACTCCGATATACTTTGTCGCACATTCAAAAACCTTATATCCACGCGTTCAGTGAATAGTGCTGTATCTCCTGGTATAGGCCACGCCTATTTTTTCGCAAATTCGCGAAAACCTACTTTTTCGAAATCCTCCCAGGCGATTTCACCGATTTGTACGAAACTTGGCACACAGCATCTGTGGACGCTCCTGGCAAAAAGTTATTTAAAGAATTTTGATAGACCAAACAATATTCAAGTTATTAAATAACAACTTCCTGCAGATTTCGTTCCAAACAGGAAGTGTTCTATATCTCCACATTGGTGGGGTCTTATGGCATGAACCTCAAGTTACTACTTCGCCATAGGCTCCTGAGGCCCTGTGCAAAATTTTAGGCGATGACCACAAGGTGGCGCTCTTGAAATTGAAGTAATTTATATCTCCACAGCGGTTCATCCGATTAACACGAAACTTAGTAAAGTTATCCTCAGTGCCCCCCTGAGGACATCTGACTAAGGGTTTACCGATCCACCAGTAGGTGGCGCTCTGGTGGCCATCTGATTTAATATTTGGCACTGTGCCCACACCATAGCACTTGATGAAAATTGAAATCAAATTCATAGAGGCATATATAATGGCCCCTGTGACTTAAACACCAAAAATGACCAGCAGGTGGCGCTATAGACAATTTGACCGATTTGCACCAAACTTTGCAGGTAGCATCTGTAGACCCTCCAGACAAAAAGTTATTAAAAGAATTGTGATAGTCCATAAAACGCCCGAAATATAAAACAACAAATTCCTGCATATTGTTTTGAAAACAGACAATCGTTCATATCTTTACAAAATACTGTGTGATTATCACGTAAATGTTTATAATTGTGCAGTATGGCCTGTTGAGGCATTGTGTAAAATTTGGTGCAAATCGGCCATTAGGTGGTGCTCTGGTCTAATTATTGTGAATGGAAAGTAAATGGGGAAATCTTTAGTTTATTTACATAACCCCAGTTCTCTGAGTAATATGAGTGAGATGTCTCACTTTGGGATGCACGCCTCGCTGCAGCCCTCAGAAGCATTAATCTCATTACGCCAATCCTGATTGGCTGGTGAAACGTGTCCGTCCGCCTCAGGTAGTCCCGTCTACCTTAAATACCGCATGCGGACAGGAGCACGTCATTCAAGATAAGTACCTTCTTCTCACTCGCCTAAGCAAGAAGGGTTGTCTGGTGAGACATCTCACTCATATTACTCAGAGAACCGAGGTTATGTAAATAACCTAAAGTTCTCTTTCATAATATTTCGCTCGATGTCTCACTATGGGATGTGGTAGTTCCCATATTGCCAGACAAGCTTATCTCGCATCCACCAACCTACAGGGAAAATTACTCTGTTTCTATCAGGACAGCAAAACCGCACGTGCCACGCACGGAGCGGAGACGTCCAGCATATAGAAACGGACAAAAGTGAGAGGCGAGGACCAACTCGCTGCAGCACAGATGTCCTGAACAGAGACTCCCCTGAATAAGGCCCAGGATGCGGCCAAACCCCGAGTCGAGTGCGCTCGCAGGCCCACAGGTGGCTGCAAACCCTGACCCGTATAGGCCAAAGCAATCGCCTCCACCACCCAGTGGGATAAGCGCTGCTTTGTGATGGGTTTCCCCTTGTGAGGATTAGCCCAGGAGACGAACAGCTGATCGCTCCTCCTGAAACCAATCGTCCTGTCCATGTAAGTGCACACCGCACGTACTGGACACAACGCATGCGACCGCTGCTCTCCCGGTGAAGCAGCAAAAGCCACAAGATCAATAGGAGAACATGAGCCCACTACCTTAGGCACAAAAGCCGGGTTGGGCTTCAGAATCATCCTTACATCCCCCGGGAAGAGCTGAGCGCATGAAGGATGAACCGAAAACGCGTCGATGTCACGAACTCGTTTAGCCGAAGCCAGAACCAGTAACAACACTGTCTTGAGAGACACATGTTTCAAGTCTGCTCCCTCTATTGGCTCAAAGGGAGGACCTTTAAGCCCCTCCAGAACCACAGCCAGATCCCATGGTGGTACCAGTGGTCTGGACACGGGGAGAAGCCTGCGCGCTCCCTTCATGAAACAGCAAACCAGCGGGTGCTGGCTCGCGGTTTGCTTCCCAAACCCCACGTGACAGGCGGCGATTGCTGCCAAGTACACTTTAACCGTGGAGAAGGCTTTACGTTTGTCAATCAGATCCTGCAAGAATGACAATATCACTCCTACCGGACACTGAAAGGGAATGTGGCCGTTTCTGTGACACCACTCTCAAACACTCTCCACTTACAGTCATACAGAGACTTGGTGGAGGAGGCTCGAGCACTTTGTATGGTGGAAATCACACGCTGTGAGAGCCCCACAGCTGACAGGTTGAGCCACTCAGGGGCCAAGCCCACAGCGCCAGTCGTTCTGGGTGCGGGTGGAAGAGCGTCCCCCCCCCCCCCCGTGATAGCAGGTCCCGCCGCAGCGGGAGCTGCCAGGGCTTGGGCGCACAGCAACCGATATATCTCCGCCAGCCAGTGCATAGCGGGCCAATGTGGAGCTATCAAAATCAGTGCGTGGCCGTGTTCCCGCACTCTGGACAGAGTTGGTATTAAGACCAGGGGAGGGAACGCGTAAAGAAGCTCGCATGGCCAGGCGTACGCTAGTGCGTCTACGCCAAGGGGAGCATCCATGCTGCGCAGAGAGTAAAACAGCGCGCACTGCGTGTTTTCTCTCGACGCGAACAGATCCATCGTTGCCCGGCTGTAACGGGCCCATATCTGTTCCACAATCTCTGGGTGTAGAGTCCACTCCCCGTATACTGGCGCCCCCCTGGACAGCAGGTCTGCGTCTGTGTTCAGGGCTCCCGGGACGTGCAACGCTCTCAGGGAGAGAAGACGACCGCTGCTCAACAGGATCAGTTTGTGTGCCAGCATGTGCAACTGACGGGAGCGCAACCCCCCTTGATGGTTGATGTACGCCACCGTTGTGGTATTGTCCGTCCTCCCCAGGACATGATGACCCATGAGAGACGGAAGGCAATGTTTCAGGGAGAGAAACACCGCTGACAGTTCCAGAAAATCTGAGACCGCTGGAGGTCCACACTCCAGCGGCCCCTCACAGATTGGCCCTCGTGAATTCCGCCCCAGCCCGCCAGACTGGCGTCCGTAGTGACCACCTTCCAGGACAGGACGGAACCCATGGGCACCCCGTGTGTCAGAAATGACAGGACTCGCAAGTGGCGCAGCACCCTGGCGCACCCCGGTCTGACCAGCACTCTCTGTGCGCCATGACGCACGGGATCCAGGCCACCCAAAGCTGGAAGTCCCTCATGTGGAGCTGGCCGAGATGAACTACGAGGATGGCCGACGCCATCAGCCCGAGTAACCGAAGACACAATCTGAATAGAAGAGATTTGCCTGGATGAAAAAGCGTGAGACATGCCCTGAAAGTTTTCACTCGTTCCGCCGAGAGGCGCGCTTGTGAAAGTCACCGAGTCCAGGGATAATCCCAGAAAGATTGTGCCCTGTGCTGGAGACAGCATGCTCTTTTCCGCGTTTATCACAAAACCTAGATCGAACAGGTGTCGTATGAGAATGCGTGTGTGCGCCCTGCACTCCCGCTCCGACTGTGCCAGCAGCATCCAGTCGTCCAGATATGTGGCCAAGCGGATGCCCTTCCGTCCACCGCACAAACACCCTCGGGCTCAAAGACAAGCCAAAAGGGAGCACACGGTACTCGTAACAAATCCCCTGGAAAGCGATTGTCAGATACTTTCTGTTGGGAGGATATATCGGGGATGTGGAAATACGCGTTTTTCAGATTGACAGATTCTGTCGCACAAGGTGCAGCAGTGATGCGTGCGTAAACATCCTGAACTTGTATTTCCTGAGATATTTGTTCAGAGCACGTAGATCCAGGATAGGCGAATACCGCTCCCCCCCCCTCGTTTGGGGACCAGAAAATACCTGGAGTAAAAGCCGCTGACAGTGTGCGGGAGGGATGACACAAATTGCTCCTTTGTTTAACAGTGAGAGGGTTTCCTGAAAGTGGACCCACACCGCAGCTCCTCCACCATGAGAGGCCCCAGCCGCGGTGCGGTGGCGCCCTCTCTTGGCGGAGCAGTGAAATCCCCCCCAGATGGAGCGTTGCATTTTCGCCCTGGGGGGGACAGCGGGTGTCGCCACCACGCTACTTATTTTGATCATTTTAGCTTTTATTAGCTGCACCCTCGGCACTCGGCCTGGATGCAGCAGCGGGGCACATTTTATTTTCTTTATGAAAACTCGTGTGCTTGTGTGTGCTTGTGGACATGAGAGAGGGGAAACTGCTGAATCCTCTGCCATCAAATGTCCGTCTCTCCCGGCTTGCTCTGGCATGGTCCGTGGCAGCAGGGAGATGGGGGCGTGGGGGGCCCCTGGGGACACGCTCGGAAGCCAAACAGGTGGAGCTGGAGAACGGGGAACTTCCAGGTGCATCACCGGTGAAGAGAGGGGCAGTCAGGCCACTCTCTTCTTCTTCCTGGCCTGGGCAGCTTGCGCGGGCTGTGCCGGCGGAGCTGGGGCCGAGGGCTTCTTGGACCAGCTGACCCGACCTGGCAGAGGAGGTGGGGCAGTCTGGGGCTTCGGCAGTTTAGGTATCTTAAACTGCGAGGCTTGAGAAGCAGCCTGCGCGAAGGTTTTTCGCTGTGCAGGCGGAGAGGGAGCTGGGGGCTTCTGGGGGAGACAGAGCTGGAGACCTTCGTCTTCCTTCTTTTTGGCTTCACACCGCCGCTGCATCGAGGCCAACGTGGAACCAAAAATCCTCTCCTGGACAATTGGCATGTCCAGGACATCGTCCTTCTCTCTGTCTGACAGGTTGGCGAGGTTGAGCCACCGCGCTCGTTCCTGCAGAACCATAGCCCCCAGCGCTCTTCCCGTGGCCTGGACCGCGCAGCGTTGGACACTGAGACACAGGTCGGTGACGACCGGTATCTCCTCCCACGTGACTGGGTCCTGAGTTTGCCCAAAATCCTCGCATAACTCCGCCTGATAAGCCGTGAGCAGGGAGAGGACATTGAGCACTCCGGCCGAAAGCACCGCCGCCTTGTACGCCTTTTCAGTCAGGGCTGACTGAAAACGGTCGGACTTGGATAGCAGGCTGGGGCTCCGGGAGGACACCGCTGACAGCCGCGGATGAAGGTGCGCTGCAACAAGTGGCTCCATCAGAGGCATGCAGAGCAGACCCAGGCTCTCCATCGCCTCACAGTTGAGGGACGAGGCTCCGGGAATCGGGCTCCTGCTGCTGTAAGGGCGGTCTCGCCATGAGCGCGCTACCTCATCAAGCAGCTCTGGGAAGACGGGGAGAAGTTGCTTCGTCGCACTCTTGGCCAAGGGCAATTTCTTCCCCTCGTAGCGGGATCTGGTGGTCTCAGCTACGACAGCGGGCCAGGGGATGGCCAACCGGGCAGCGGCGCGTTTGCACACGTCGAGCATGTCTGAGCTGGGGAGAGGAGAAGCTGGTGTGCTACTCTCATCTCCATCCCAAGAGGCAACGGAGGCCGCGGGCTGCGCAGCCTGGGCCGGAGTGATGAAGATGTCGTCCTCCTCTTCATCCTCTGAGGAGTTCCGAGGCGCAATCATCATCATCGTCCCCATAGTCAAATTCCAGGATGTCTTCCTCCAGCGGGGGAACCGCGGCTAGGTCGAGCTGGTAGCCCCAGCTGCCACTAGCCTCCAGCATCGCCCCCGCAATGACCCCCGTCTCCTCTCCGGCTTCGACGGCAGCGCCGTCGGAAGGAAGATAGGGGTCATGTCCAGACAGGCTAGCATGGTGGGCTAGCCGTCTGCGGAGACTCTTGATGGTGAACACCGCACAGTGTTGACACGAGCCGGGGACGTCGATAGCCAGCCGGGCGTGTTCCAGCCCCAGGCAGCTCGAGCAGACCTGGTGTGGATCTTTGCTCGAAATCTTATTCCCGCAACGACAGAGTCGGGCTCCAGAGTCTCCGTGCCCTCTGGTGTGAGGGGTTTTGGCCTCCATTCCTCGCAAGCTGGTGTGCAGGCAGGGAGTCGAGGCAGTTAGCTGGTGTACTAACTGGAAGGTCGAGAGATTAGCTGGTGTGCTAATACTCGGTGCTCAAACTGCCGTGGTGGGACGTCGAGGACAGTGCTGACCAAGCCGTGGAGGGGATGGAAAGCACTGGGTTCAATCTGGTGTGACCAACAAAGCAGAAATATATCCAAAGCTAGTAGCGCCCGGCGACAGAAGCTAATTAAGATCTGTCTGTGGACAGTTTAGCGAGCTAGCCCTGGACGTGAGATATGCTCTGAGTGAGAAGAGGTGTTTGAATGACGTGCTCCTGTCCGCATGCGGTATTTAAGGTAGACGGGACTACCTGAGGCGGACGGACACGTTTCACCAGCCGATCAGGATTGGCGTAATGATATTAATGCTTCTGAGGGCTGCAGCGAGGCGTGCATCCCATAGTGAGACATCGAGCGAAATATTATGAAAGAGAACTTCAAATCCTCCTAGAGACACCATTCTAACTTTAAAGAGTCAGAAGAGTTTGAACTGTTGTGCATGTATTCAGATTTTAAAAACCTTTTACGGCTTTTACGGTTTTTTCACCGTTTTAGTTTTAAGGATTTTCAGCTCATCATCTCATTTTATAATGGGTGTGTATTGCGTGAGCTAGAGTGTGTGACATCATCGCTAGAGTGAAGAGCAGCTGGAGGAACTGGAGAAAAAATTCTGTTCAGCTTGATTTGGACCCCACATCTTTTACTTCACATAGACAATATGTGCATAGAAATGTAGGACATCTCGTTGGCTTTCAGCTGATGGTCTTATTTCCGATGTAGGACTTACAGGTGTGGATGTGGAAGCCTCAGAGCGACAAGCACTCCAACAACTCCCCCATAAGCCACAATATTAATTTTTAGCCTACATTTCTGGAGGAGAGCAGACAGTGCCTGTTTTGTCTCTCACTCTGGCGTCCTCATGTTTCACTCTACGGAAATAAAATAGACATCACAGAGTTCAGCAATGTCTCCTGTTACTCAACTACATTTCTTTCAAAAATGCTAGGAGTTTGGGAGGCGTTTTCCCATTCATTCTTATGGGGACATTTTCTACTTTGCCTCTGCTACTGCTCCAGCATATGTACAGCCACAGAAACTGTAAGAAAGCTCTACAGGTAAAGGTGCAACAGCACCCTCTACTGGTGCAAAGACAACTAGCAGTGAACAAGTCAGGACATGCTCAGTCACACTGAAATGCAGCAGACCAGTCAGTGAGCAGACCCTGTGAAACTGCATGGACTTTCTGTGTGTTTCTACAACATTTAGTACAACAAATCCAAATCAGCACACATTCAGCCTTTTGCACTTCTGATGCACTTCCCATTACAGTGAATACCACGGCTCAGATGTTGGCCTGTGTCCTCAATTTTGCCCCGAACCCGTCATCCTTTGGGGCCAACTTCCGTGGGCTCTGCAGTGCGCGGGGTCCCAATCCTGCGGGGGGGCTTGGCCCCCGTTTATAACTGCTTGCAGTTCTAGTGTGAGTGTCGTGAGGCTGATCATTCCTGAACGTCCTTTAAATTCTCTCTCAGATAAACATTTATCCTAAAAATAGTTTCCATTGTTCAAAATACACCATAATGACATTCTGGCTTATTAAATGATGTTTCAGAATATAAGTGAATGCAGAGGCAAATAATGAATGGGATTCTGCCAGTAGAACTGGTCCTTGTGTCTCTGAGCAGACACGGTACACAATATAAATACACATTGCAGCTTGTTCTTCATACACAGGAATTTGTGAAACAGGCAATGCAGAACTTGAATTCACAAAAAATCTAGAGGTAATTTAACGTGGATAACAGAAGCTTTGTTTGGATGAAAGATTAATCAGGATTCCAGCATTATTTCCAGACTAATATGTCCAGCAAGTGATTAGATAGATAGATAGAATAGATAGATAGAATTACTTTAATGATCCCAGACAGGGAAATTACCCAGTAGTGGGTCCGCAAATAAAACACTTTGTACATAACATAAATAGAAGGCAATATATACATAGTGTATATATACAATGCACAGTGTGCTATTAACAATAAACAATAACAATATATACAGAAAAACAAATATGCAAAATATATTATAAACAATAATAATATATACAAACAGTAGAGAGACCAGAGTTCTCTGTCAAGCAGAGTTGAGAGAGTTGTTGTATAAAGTGATGGCTTGTGACAGGAAAGATTTTCTGTATCTATTGCTACGACAGCGAAGCTGAAGCAGAAGGTGCTCCGCTGTCTGATCAGTGTGAGTTGGAGAGCGTGGAGAGGATTATCCATAATGGATAACAGTTTTTTCAGTGTCCTCTCCACCACAGTCTCCAGAGTGTCCTGTTTGCAGCCAATCACAGAGCCAGCCCTTCCTGATCAGTTTGTTGAGTCTTCGGGTGTCGCTGGCTCTGATGCTGCTTTCCCAACAAACTACAGCAAAGAAAAGTACACTGGCCTCCAACAAAGATCTCCAACATCTTGCTGCACACGTTGAAGGATCTCAGCTTCCTCAGGAAGTAAAGTCTGCTCATCCCCTTCTTGTAAACAGCTTCAGTGTTAGATCTCCAGTCCAGTCTGTGGTTGATGTTAACACCCAGGTACTTGTAATCCTCCACCGCCTCCACATCCCTTCCCAGAATGGGCAGTGGTTGGAAAGCTGTCTTCCTTTTAAAGATTAAAATATTTCTTTTTAAGATTTTAAAGATAAAAATTAAAGCTGTGAGAGGGAAATAGGAACTAAACTGCAAAACCAGAGCTGTCCGTTTCTCTCATGAGTCATGAGGGTAAATGCAAAAGAAATTATATCTCTATTTTAAGCCATCCATAAATCAACTTAATCACAGTCTAATTTACAAGAGTTAAGTGGCGTGCATGGTCCAGATCATATAAATATGACATAACATTCTGATCAGTTGAATTGCTTGTGATTGAATATTTACATTTACATTTAGGGCATTGAGCAGACGCTTTTGTCCAAAGCCACTTCCAGTAATTCATACATACATTCATGGTGGTGGTGGCTGCCATGCAAGGTGCATTTTAGGGTTCGCTATCTTGACCAAGGACACTTCAACGTGCAGACCAGAGGAATTGAACCAGCGACCTTCCGATAACAAGACGCTGGCTCTACCCCCTAAGCCACAGCTAATTTATATATAAGACATTGAGATGATAATACATTATGTGCATTACCATCAACAGAAACAATATAAGTGCGTCTCTCCATTAAAATTGCCCTGCACTATTATGCACAGAGCACAACTTCACTGATTATTTAAAGCTGTTGACACGCCGACAGGATTGGTCAGGATCGATTGTTAATTAACGTTCTGTGTTCTTCACACACACACAGTCCAGGTTCATACATGTCTTATTTCTCTTGAAACATATTTGCTTGTTTCCTCTCTCCTCGCATGGCTTCCTCGTGTTACTCCATGAATTCTCGGTGGAGTAAAATGCACAGAAAGGAAACAAGGGAGGGAAACTTTGATGCTACTTAGGGGAAGTGGGATTTACCCATGACAGAGCTAACATGGCTTCCTTGTCACAGTGCATTGGATGCGTTGGGTAGCTCTGAAAGTGTAATGATTTTCAGGGGCTTTGAGTTGTTCTCATGCCTTTTCAAGTTTGTAAAAATCCTTTTAGAGAGGACCCAACAGATTTTTCTTTTCCACTGTTTCATGTTCTGGTCCGTCTTCGTAATGAATAGAGATTTCGAGATGTCTCTCATCAAAACAATGACAACGGAAGATGTAGTTTCATAACAACATGAAGCAGTGTGAAATAATGGGAGTTATTTAGTCCATTGTTTAACAACCACCGTTGCAGATGAAAATCTATCTGATTTGACTGAGGCAGAAATGTTCAGGCACAGTAATGTTTTTAAAGCTTTACTGAGATTACATTTAGTCACATTTGCTGACTTCCTTCCTCACTCTGATATATCATCTAATGTTTGTCTGGGAGCCACTGGTGTTGATGAGTTTGAACACTGTTTTCATTTAGAAAAATGTAATTACACAACACCACAAAATCATTCTAACTAAGGTCTAGTTGTTTTTAGCCATATTAATTTAGAAATGCAACATATTATAGCTAAAAGTTTTCCAGCCCAAAGTTAAAGTGATATTAATAGTATAAGTAGCACCTCTCAGCCATAGCATGTTTAACCAATAACTTTTAACACACAAATGAAATGGAAGTATTTAAGGCAGGTTTAGGGGAAATGGCTGTGATAAACCAGTAACTCCAGCCCAGGGCCCGGGGCAGGACTGGGCTAGAATTTGCCCCATTTAGGACCAGGATGCAATTCAATGCAAATTGGACCTTTGACTGCTATGACTCAAAAGGTCATTCCATGCCAACTCACCCACAATTCAAAACTTTTCATGTCATGGCCCTCTCAAAATCCTCTACTTGTACTCTGAATACTTTTTAAGTTGTGATTTTTTTTAGTTTGGCCTCCTGAGCTAAATGTAGTCATTTTTGTGATTCGTTGTATGTTTATTCTAAACCTCACCAACTTGTATTCATTTCAGTAGTTGTGGCTGGATGTGGATGTGGAAATGGGATGAGAGAGACAGGGGCCACCACTCCTTTATAATCTAATCATTTTTTTTTAAATAGCAAATTTCTTTGTAATTTTCACTGAATGTAATTGTACATTAACTTTTTTGTATTTTATTTGTAGATATTTGTTTTGTGTTGACTTCAAGCTTGTGTATACCTGTTGAGCTTGATTTTCATCGGGCTCTTGAAATTAGCAAAGTACAGCTTGAAATGGTTGCTTACTAGATGATTTGGTCTTATTGCCTTTGGACAAAACATTAATCTCCACAGCTCAATACAGACTTGTTATATTTTGAGTTTTAACCTTTTATAAAAAATCTCAATTTTATACCTATTGATATTTTGCCACGTGGTTTTGAATATGGTATCGCATATCAATATTTTCCAGGTATTGTAAAGGCTTTTTAAATTCCCATATTGTATATATATATATTTATATATATTTCTGAACTAACCTAAACTGGGTGAGTTGGTATGGAATGACCCATATGCCAGTATAGTCGAGGGCTAGTTAGTTTGTTTGGTAAAAACACATCTGGTTATGTTCCCCACCATCAAATTTCCCAGTTTTGCAGTTTTGTTTTGATTGACTATTGTTTTAGTTTTAGTGTTAGACATGTTGTATTAATGTACTTACTGTAGAGCTGGTAGCAGTTGTTCCTGCAGTTGTCGCTCTTTGCACGTTCTGTCTGCTTGTCCACTCACAATGCCTGCTTATTAGCTGGCTGCACCTTCCCTAGTGGTTAAAGCCTGTAGTGGCCGTATCTGTGTCTCTAAACCCTGTGCTCTATCTGGATCCCACACCTCTCCCATCATGTATGAACATGTATGCTTGAGTGTGTGTTGTGTTGGTTCCACTGCTGATGTTTTACCCATCACTAATCACGGGCATCTGCCCGCTCCCCTTCTCTTCTGAGGCTTACAATATCTTGTGGAAAAACAAACGAGTGCAGGTAAGGAAGATGACTCTCAGTATTCAGGCTGGAGATTGTCTCCCCATAACCTCCTCTTGTCCCCACGAACGTTTCACTTCTTTTATCTGATAGTGGGGCGGCTTAGCTGAAAAATCGTGCACTTTGTGATAAAAGCATTAAATTTGGTACAGTTAAGGCCAAAGGCAGTCTGAAAAAAATTGGATATCGGGCCATCGTGAATTTTCAACATGGCGGCCGTGGTAGCCATTTTAAAAATGGCCGCCACTGACAACAGTATTCAGATCAATTTTCTTATTTGCAGAGTATAAAATATGATGTTGGTGATCTTGTTAGTTAAACGTATTTACCATACCTAGTTTAAGGAAGTTTATACATGAAGAATACATATAAATCGATAAAAATTCCGGATGATTGCCACGATCAGCATGAACATTGTAATTGTAATTAAGTTTCGTATATAGCATATCATATGGTCAATCTCCATACATAATTATACATTGCATCATGCAGAAATAAAATCTGCAATGTATAATAAGCCCAGAATCTTCCTTTGTTCTCACATTCAAGATGGCCACCATTTGCTTGCAGGTATCACACACAAATGTAAGCTGTGCTAGTTCAAATTAGCTAAAGGGAATTTAGTTTAAAGTGAAACTCTCGCCAAAATGCAACCTAGGCTTTTGGGTGAATGTATATGAGTCAAACCTTTTGTGTAAAAGCATGATATAGACGAAAAAGCCAATTTTAAGATTGACAGTATTTTCGTTTTCGGCTAAAACTCATTTTCACTGGGAGTGCATGGGACACATTTACGCTAGCATTAAAATCGCCATTTTTAAAACACTAAGAAGGCTCGACACAACATGAAACTTTGCTCGTAGTATCACCAGGGTGTCTACACATAGCTCAACTAAACCACATACACTCTACCCAGACGTGTCAATCCCCGAGTACACCTGGGCGGCCATGATGACGGCTAGAGGAAGAAGCTACTGCTAATGTGAGTTATTCAAAAACTCTCTTTTTAGTAAACTCTGTGTACACAAACAGTGTTCTCAATGTTCGTGTTCATATATAGAGACCCTGGTGATTCGACAAGCAAAGTTTCATGTCGTGACAAGCCTACTTAGTGTTTTAAAAATAGCGATTTTGATGCTAGCATGAAAGTGCCCCATGCACTCCCATTGAAAATGAGTTTGAGATGAAAACAAAAATATGGTCTTAAAAGAAGATCTTCAAAGTGCCTCTTTCATTGTAATTATGCTTTTACACAAAGGTTTGACTCATATACATTTGCAAAAAATGCCTAGGTTGCATTTTGGCAAGAGTTTCATTTTAATTTCTATCTTTTCCTTAAACTTCACAAATACCTAAGTCTCAAAAATAGTGACATGTTGATGTCACCTTCGAGTTCTTCAATTCATTGGAAAGATCAGATGTGACTCATGGCTTACAACTAGATAAATAAATCTTATTTAAGAAAAACTCTTATTTTTCCCCCATTGATACCCTGTTCCACATAAATAGTTAACATGCTAGCATGCTAATACCACGTTCCAAATGGTGGATTGCTGTTAATATAAGACTACTTAGAAGGAAGATACCACAGAACCATGTCTGCTTTATTTAGGCTTGAAAATACATACATGAAACGTATTTTAGAAAAACCCTTATTATCATTTTCCCATTAACACCCTGTTCAACATAAATAGTTAACATGCTAACATGGTAATACCACGTTTCAAATGGTGGACTGCTGCCCTCAGCAAGCCACCCCTTGCTGATCCGTCCTCAGTTTATCCATGCACACATGAGGAAGCTGACACTCGCATGTTATGACATGCAGTACTAAATGGTCACTAGAAAATTGTGATCCAAACTGTTTATACCGATGTTGTGGTTCTAGCTGTGGCAGCAGCTCAAGGTCTAAAGGCAGGGGATGAGCTTTGGTTGGCATTTGGTACTGGAAAGAGTTTACGATGCCTAAGAGCCCATGAAATCTCAGCTGCACTTGGGCCTGAGAAGGCACGTGCTCCTCTAGTGTCCACCATGTTTTGACTAGCTGTGACACAGTATCAAGCTTTGCTGGGCATGGGAAAAAAGAGTGCATGGGCTGTGTGGGCTGTCTTTCCAGAGCTTGCAAATGCCCTACAAATGCCCTATTAGAATTGTCCTCTGCCCCACATGACATCCTACAGGAGGTAATGGCAACTATTGAAAGGTTTATAATCGAGCTCTATGATCAAACCAGCACATCCACAGACATAGACCAAGCTAGGAGGAAGTTATTTGCAAAGAGGCACAATGTGCAGTCAATCCCTCCAACAAAGGCTGCCAGAAAGGAGCATGTTAAGAGGGCAGTCTATCAAGGAGGCCATGTATGGGGTCAGATGCTGGTGTCAACACCAGAGCTTCCTTCTCCTTGTAGATGGGGTTGGTCAAAGGCATCTGAGGGTCATTATGAACCATTTGGGACATCCCTGATGTCTGATGCAGACCAGTCCAGCTATGAACTTATCTCCTGCAAATGTAAGTAGGGTTGTGTCAAGCAGTGTATGTGCAAAAAAGCTGCCTTAGACTGCACAGCTCTGTTAGTGTGAAGGAGATTGCTGAGAGTCTTCCACAATTGACCCCATGTTTGGACAGTTACTATTGTCAGTTAGGCCTATCTTGCATTGTGAGCTTCCAAATAGGCTAAATACTAAAGTTGCCACCTGAATTCCTAATCAGAAAAATGTGTGCCCCCATTATCATTTATATCGCAGGAATCCATGCAACTTTGAAGCAGTAATGATTTTCAAACCAGTCATGGCGGCCATCTTGAAATGTATTTGTATCATTCATGTGCAAACTCCAAAGAGGTAAATAAATGTAGTTAACTATATGATCAATATCATATAATAAACACACAAAAGAAAATTCACATGGAAATAGTAGTCAATGGCGGCCATTTTGAAAAATGGCTGCCACGGCCACCATATTGAAAATTTGCGATGGCCCGATATCACTTTTTTTTTTTTTGACTGTCTTTCGCTATAAGTGTACCAAATTTCACGCTTTTATCACAAAGTGCACGATTCTTTGGAATTATGCTGTTAAGTTGCCCCACTATGATAAACTGGCTACAAAGAGAAAGTTGACATGTGCTGTATTTAAGAAATGACCATCCATTATTTAAGTACAAAGCAACTGATATTATTATATATTATGTATATGTATATAGTTTTCGACAGTCTTTGTCATAATACACATACTTTACCAGGGCATGTCTCTGCCTTGTGAATGCTTATTTACTATATTACATGTGTATTATTGAATTTTTTTTTGAATGGTCATTTGGGTGTACACCATGCATATGTCTCAGCTGCTGTATATCATGCCACCCATATGCTTTCTCATCTGTTGCAGGATAGAGCATGATCCAGTATTTTTTTGGGGGGGTTGTTTCGAAGAAAGTTGAGATAGGCTCAAAGAAACAGATTCAGAAGAGTGTCCGAAACCCTAATTGATTTCAGGAAATAAGCAAAAACAGACCTTTACAGAAATTAAATGCACAGAATAAATGGCAGTGACAAAATTTGTGTGCATGTTTGTTTCTGTGCATTGTCTTCTGAAATGCTGGTCGATGTGTTCCTTATATGTCATGATCAAATAGGATGTTGTCTTTTTGTCCTTACTCTGTGTCCTACCAAAAAGAGATGCATGCACATTTCTCAGAGAACTAGGGTTACCCTGTCAACCAGTGGAGTTTTTTATGTAGATCTCCAACTACAAAAATAGCTGTAAATTATTACATGGCATTTGAGGTGCAAAAGCCATTCTGGAGACAGGTAGTTCCTTGTTGAGTCTCATTCCAAGGTTGTGTTGTTGGCCAGCCCGACCTACCAACTGCACTGCGCTTTTAAGTAGATTGAACAATTTAAGCTTGCAGTCATGGTACTTGTAGTGCTCATTGCCACACCTTTTTTTTCTGAGGAAAAAATGAAGCATCCTAAATGATTATGGCCTTAGTAAGTAATAATGATCAAAGTAGTACAGAGTGTTTGGGGAGGCCTTACTCAGAGAACCACTCTGTTTCCTCTAGTTGAAGATGCGTGCTGGTGGGATGAGTGAGTCATCGAAATGGAAGAAGCAAAAACGCTCGCCAAGGCCGCCTCGCCATATGATGCGAAGTCCCTCTGGTCAGATGGAGCCAACCCAGTCGAGCACTCTTAACAACAACAGTGTTTCAGGTAAAAGACGCATTATTGTACTAGTACACTCACAAATATCAATGACCCTTTAATCATCCTAGTAGGTAAAATGTAGAATGTAGTATAATGTCATCTTTGTCATAAACCATTATATACTATGACCAATTTTCTTGTAATCAAATACATGACAAATCTGCCGTGGACCATGGATATTGCTGCTTTTTTTTACATGATACATAAAGCTCTAACACCGCGTTGCACTGTTGTGCTACTGTCTTTATCCTTTAAGGTGGCGTCCTGTTCATTGAGCAAGGCTTATCCACCTCTATCCTACCAGCTTCAGACAGTGCTGGTTCATCTATTTCCAGCCCCACAACCACAGACAGTGGCCTTGACACCTGTTCTAAAGCCACCTCCAGAGAGGACCTCTCTGACCTGGAGCAGTGTAGCTCATCTGCCACCACCCCTAGCACTGCTACCACTCTCCCTGGGCCTAAGCCGGATGCACAGGTACTCTTTGTAGATGATCACTTCTTGCACATCAAACATTGTGTTAATTGTTTGTCAGTTAACTACTTAGCCTTTCCCTTTTCCATGATCTTTGTGAAATTATGTCTATTGTTAGTCTGTACTCCTTTATGTTTCTCCATAAAATATGATTCAGTTTCACACAAATCAGTGAATAAAGTTGTGAAGCTGTGTTTTTGTACCATAGTCTGTGACACCCCATCCACAAAAGTACGCTCTGTTGGTATGCTTCTTTTTATACAGCCATGGCAGCATTATAAGAATTTTCAGTTTATTGGCCATCAGTCATAATACACCCCTGAGCTTAGGCTGAGTCATCAATGCTTTTTAAATTGTTTTCTAGGATCTACAAACTCTAAAATACCATTCAAATTCATAGATGTTAACAAAGGCATTTTAGGTCATTTTTAAATAACTGTGTGAATGCTATAAAAACTGGATGATAAGCTCTGACTAAACAGGAGTCCTTATTTCTACCCATCTTTGTCCTGTCCCTAAGGTAATGGATGGTCTTGCGTCTCCATCCTTGGCAGTTAAGTCTTCCGTAAGAAATCTAGGTGTCACTATGGGCTGGGATCTGACTCTTATGTCTTATATCAATTGAGTTCAGAGTCCCATTTAAAGTTCTTATGATCACTTGTAGAGTAACCCTGTGTCACCAGTAGGTATTTAAGGTCATCCAATCAGGGCCTGCTGGTAGTTACTCAATCTAGGCTTAAAACTAAAGGTGACTGTGCTTTTGAGGTTGTGGCTACCAAATTTTGGAACGTTCACCCATTTCACTTAAGATCTGACATTACCTTCAAAATCCGTTCAAGACCCATTTGGTTAGACTTACCTTTGTGTAATTTTTTCCATTTTCTGTTATGTGTTCTGCTATGTGTTTTATGTGTTATGATGTTATCGTCTCTGTGAAGCACTTTGTGATGTCTCTGCTTTTGAAAGGTGCTTTATAAATAAAGTTACTTACTTACCCACAAACAACCTTTTTGCCATTGTTGGGCCTGAAGACTTTTAGGTGAGATATAGTGCAAGATGTGAAAAAAAACACTTTAACATCCATTGTGACTTGCTGGGAACTTTAACTCCAGTGAGATCCTCTGTCTTTTCTGTGTATTATGTTACTGTAACTTTAATGATGGCTCAGGATTTGTGTTCTGTTTCCATTTCAATCTAGTCCGAAAGCAGGCCGGTTGAACCAGCTCAGTCAGCTTCTGTGGAGTCCATCCCTGAGGTCCTGGAGGACAAAGAATCTGTTACAGAGCAGTCAGACAGCACCTCGGTCCATGACATGGACTACGTCAACCCACGTGGAGTTCGTTTCACACAGTCCACACAAAGAGATGGTATGGATCATCAGAATCAGAATCATAAACAGATTTTACACCAACGAGGAATTTGTCTTGGTGAATAAGGTGCATACATTGAAGACAATAAACAGTGACTATAATATATATTAAACATTTTTACAAATTCTGCATTATTGTAATGTGAAGATTCAAGGGCAGTGGTGGGTTTGAGTGCCAGAGTGCAAGAGTCAGTGTCAGTGGGGGTGGGGGTCCCGGGGCTGCAGATCCCAACTGCAGAGGGGAAGAAGCTGTTCTTGTGGCGGGAGGTTTTGATCCTGATGGACCACAGCCTCCTGCCAGAGGGGAGAGTGTCAAAAAATCTGTGACCGGGATGGGAGGGGTCAACCATAGAGGGGTCGGCCATAGTCCTGAAGGGATGGAAGGTTGCAGCCAATCACCTTATCAGCAGAGCGTATGATATGCTGCAGTCTGCTCTTGTCCTTAGTAGTGGCAGCAGCGTGCCAGACGGTAATGGAGGAGGTGAGAATGGACTCGATGATGGCAGTGGTAGAAGTGCACCATCATTGTCTTTGGCAGGTGGAACATCCTCTGTTGTGATTTTTGGTGGAGGATCTGATGTTCAGCTCCCATTTTAGGTCCTGGGTGATGATGGTGCCCAGGAAGCAGCAGGACTCCACACAGTCGACGGGGGGAGCCACACAGGATGATGGAGGCACGTAGGGCTGGCTTCTTCCTGAAGTCGACTACTATCTCCACTGCCTTTAGAGCGTTAAGCTCCAGTTTGTTCTGGCTGCACTTGGTCACCAGATGGTCTACCTCCCACCGGTAGACGGACTCATCCCTGCCAGAGATGAGCCCAAAGAGCATGGTGTCGTCTACGAACTTCAGGAGCATGACGGATCGGTGACTGGAGGTGCAACCGTTGATGTACAGGGAGAAGAGCAGGGGAGAAAGAATGAAGCCTTGCGGGGTGCTGATGGTCTGGTATTCAGAGACATGTTTCCCCAGCTTCACACGCTGCTTCCTGTCAGACAGGAAGTCTGTGATCCACCTGCAGGTGGAGTCAGGCACGTGGAGCTGGGAGAGCTTGTCTTGTAGCAGAGCCAGGAGGATAGTGTTGAAAGCAGAGCTGAAGTCCACAAACAGGACCCTGGCATATTTTCCTGGGCAGTCCAGATGCTGGAGAGTGTAGTGCAGGGCCATGTTTACTGCATCGTCTACAGACCTGTTGACTCTGTAGGCCAACTGCAGTGGGTCCAGGAGTGGGTTGGTTAAGGATTTGAGGTGGGACAGCACAAGGCACTCAAACGGCTACATGACCACAGAAGTCAGGGCGATGGGTCTGTCGTCATTCAGTCCTGTTGTCCATGGCTTTTTAGGGATGGAGATGATAGTGGAGTCTTTGAAGCAGGCTGGCATATGACATGTCTCCAGTGAGGTGTTAAAGATGTCCGTGAACACTGGAGACAGCTGGTCAGCGCAGTGCTCCAGGGTGGAGCACAGAGTGGAGAGGAAGAGTCTGGTCTGGCTGCTTTGCGGGGGTTCTGTCTCTTGAAGAGCTTGTGGACGTCCCTCTCCTGCAGGCAGAGAGTCGTCACTGTGGTGGGGGGGGACCCAGATGTGTAAAGTGGAGAGGCCCAGGGTCCTCCTCAGCTGGGGGTTGGGGGGTTGGTGAGATGGGCGATGGTGTTGCAGGGAATGGTGTCAGGACTGTCCCTTTGTCTCTCAAAGCGACAGTAGAACTGGTTCAGTTCATTTGCAAGTCGCAGATCGTTGATGGAGTAGGGGGGTTTAGGTTTGTCGTTTGTAATCTGTCGGAGCCCCTTTCAGACAGAACCAGAGTCGTTAGATGAGAATTGGTGTTGGAGATTCTCAGGCCATGTCCACACATACCAAAGCGATCTTTTTTCCCCGTCTTCCTTGGCATCGTTTCAAGAATATTTGCGTCCAAACGGATCCATTGTAAACGACTCCACACTAGTTCATATTCCTGGCCTATAGGTGGCGCTTAAAATTCACCAAAAACGGAGAAGAGGAGACAGAGCATGCGCATAAAGCTTTCACACTGCATACAAACAGACAGTTGAAGGAGAAACAGAACACAACAAGAAGAAAATGGCTAGTGCGGTTGTCCATAATTCTTTTTTGCTCAGTGTAGTGGCAGAGGAGCAGAATATTTTGCCCTAGTAACCCTAATAGGCTCAATATGTTCTGCAGCACAAGCACAAGCACGTAGTCCACTGTTGTTGTTGTTGTTATGAGATGTCGCAAGGTTAAGAGGTCGAAGCCTAACTCTAGCCTGTCCCTGTTCCCACTCCAGAACGCATCCTCCTTTTGCAACCTTAGCTGTCTGAGTCTGGCTGTGAAGGGTTTGTCATTGATATAACTCACCCTGGTGCGTGATGGGATACAGCAGTCTTCACAGAATCTGATGTATGATGCCACAGCCTCTTTATACTTATATTTCTTTATAAACTACCAAACTGTTGGTGGCAGTCCTGAAAGCATCCCAGTCTGTACAGTCCAAACATGCCTGCAGATTCCCCACAGCTTCACTAGTCCACTGGTTTGACGTCCTCACAACAGGTTTGCAGAGCTTTGGTTTCTGCCTGTATGAGGGAATCAGGTGGACCATTTCATGGTCAGAGAGGCCCAGTGCAGCGCAGGAGACGGCGTGATATGCACCGCTGACTGTTGTGTAGCAGTGATCCAGAATATTGTTCTCTCTGGTTGGGCAACTAATTAACTGTTTGAATTTGGGTAGTTCATGGCTGAGGTTACCTTTGTTAAAGTCGCCAAGCACAATCACCAAAGAGTCCAGTTTAGTCCGCTCCGCACTCTGTATCTGGTCGGCTAACACGTGCTGCGCCTCTTGCCTGTTAGCATATGGTGGGATGTAAACAACGACCAAAATGAATGACACAAACTCATAGGGGGAGTAGAAGGGTTTGCAGTTTAAGATGAATGTTTCCAGATGATGTGAACAGTGCGTTAGGATCACTGTCACATCATTACACCAACCACTGTTGGTGTAAAAACACATACCTCCACCTTTAGTTTTACCCGAGAGTTCTGTGTCACAATCCGCTCTGAAGAGTTGGAAGCCTTCCAGCTGCAGCGCAGAGTCCGGTATCAATTCGCAGAGCCATGTGTCCGTAAAACACAAAACAGAAGATGAAGAAAAGTCTCTGTTTTTCCCCACCAGCAGCTGGAGCTCATCTAGTTTGTCGCACAGTGAGCGCACACTGGAGAGGAATATTCAGGTGTACGATGTCTGCACTGACGGAGACGCACTAGCGCACCAGATCATTTCCCTCTCCTCCGGCGTTTTACCGCATGAGCACACCTTTGACCGGTATGTCCAATATTTCAACGGATGGGAGGAGAAAATTGGGGAGTAAATCCGCTGAAGTGGTTGCCCTTATGGACACGAGTTCTTCTCTATTGAAAGAGCACTGGGTTTTAAGGCAAAAAGTTAAACTAACAAACAAAACAGCGCGCACCAACACACCGCGGCTGTCATCCATGGCGCCATCTTGGATTGACCTCATGGTCTTTGAAACTCTGATTTCTCTTGATATGTTACCATCTCGGAAATTGTTTCTCTTCATACACAATTCAAGCAAACCATTGATTTTAATAATCACTCAGCTCAAGAATCAGTGCTCCACAACACAATCATGTTTCTTTTACCAACTGAAGATGTCTGATTTACTTATATTTAAAATGCTCATCCACACAGTTATGTGTTCTTCCTTCACCTCTGTAGGAGCATCTCTCATCCCTTATGGCCTGCCATGTCTGAGAGAGCTTTATCGATTCCTGATATCACTGACCAACCCCCATGACCGCCATAACACTGACACCATGATGCACATGGGCTTGCAGCTGCTGACTGTGGCGCTTGAGTCGGGACACATTGCTAACTACCAATCTTTACTTGGCCTGGTCAAAGATGAGCTCTGCAGACATCTCTTCCAGGTAAAGCAGAAGGTCTAAATGAATATTTGTACAGGTAAATGTGTTGTTTGTTGTCAAATTGATACTAGTTGGATATTTCCAGTAACAGTTGCCTAGTGTATGAGGACAGTTAGCACCTACAGGCCAGGGATAGCCACTTTGCGTTGGTTGGCTTGATGCTTGCACTCATGTGATATGCTCTGGTGCAATGTGCAAATTCTAGCGATGATTAAACATTTTTTAACTTTGAAATTAAGCTGTTCTGTTTTTAATATGACATGATGGGTTATGTTGGCTAATACTTGGTAATGCTTACATTACACGCCACATTCATTTATGTTTCCATCACCAATTTAACTGGCCCAAGTTTGAGTGAGCTACGACTGAAATGGACTTTTGAGAAAGTGGGGTCAAAGTGCGCCCCTCCGGCCTCCAAGCGGATCTCAGTAATGTCCCGAGATTGTGAGCAACCTGAAGCGTCCTGTTATGCCAACCTCCCACAAGTGTGTTGCGAAACTCAACTGATGTCTGTGTAAGAGATTATAGAGAAAGATGTTTCCAAGTCTCTGTGTGTTCAGCTCCCAGTACGTTTTGTATCTTCTAATCTTTAGTTTCTCTCCTGCGCCCCTGATAGTACTTTCAGATATCTGCTTTATTTTACTGTTTCATCGTGTTGACTTTCGGTTGTTTCAGGAGTAGCGTTACGCTACTGTTGATGAAAACCCAACATTTTCTGACTTTGCTGCTTAATAATGAAAGCCTTTGACAAACAAAATAACTTTTACTGCAGAGAATTTAGAGGAACTGAAATATGTCTATCACCAAATTATCTGAGCTTTGTTTGCAGCAATTCTTCAGTGATACTAAAGGGAGGAAAACATTTACAGCCACTTCCTTAACCATTACTATAGACAAGTGGGCCATCAGTTAAAAACATACCTTCTAGCAGGTAGCCTGGTTGTAATGGAAATAGAATCCCTGTTGCGCTGGACTGATGTGCTGTGTCAAACCGAGTTGATCTGAACCTGCACATGCATATAAAATAGCCCCATAGGAGGACCAACCATCTCTGCCTCTTTGCGCCATCTATTAGTTTGTGAGGAAATTGCTGGAGAAGCTGGAAGAGATTCAGTCATTTTCCTGATATCAGCCCAATGTCAAGGATTTTCTTTTAGTTTTTCATTCCAAGCCAAAGTACAAACAAATACTCAGTGACAGTGAGTAAGTGAACTGTTGTAGAAGAGCTGGAGAATGCTAAAATAATCTTCTATATTAATGTTTTTCTGTAACTTTGCTATATATTTTCTCTGTGTTGTAGTTGCTGAGTTTGGAACGTATGAACCTATATGCTTCCTCCATACGAGTTTGCTTCTTGCTTTTTGAAAGCATGAGAATGCATCTAAAGTTTCAGCTCGAGGTAAAGTATGTTTGTTAAAATTCAACAAACCCTCTGTGCTTTGTCCATTGACTGTCATCTAAAGTGACTCATATGCAATCCAAATATATGGTAAAAATAATGATGAGGCCCAAATAATGATGACCCTTTTTGCTGAACAGATGTACCTAAAGAAACTAATGGACATCATCACTTCAGAGAACATTAAGATGCCCTATGAGATGAAGGAGATGGCTCTGGAGGCACTGGTCCAACTGTGGAGGATCCCCAGCTTTGTCACTGAGCTTTACATCAACTATGACTGTGACTTCTACTGCTCCAATCTGTTTGAGGACCTCACCAAGCTGCTGTCCAAGGTTACACCCCCTTTAAGCATGTTGATGTCGTTACATTTTTAGTATTCAAAACTCTTGAATTTTCTCTGTGCTTAAACTTGTGGAAGTCCTTCCTGGATTGCCAAACTTCAAGTGAAGTGCTCAGCTAATAGGCTACTCTTAAAATCATTTTTATTATGTTTATCTGCTGGTTTTGATAGTCAGCTTCCTTTTGAAAAAAAAAAAAAAAAGAATTGTAGAAGCTATAAAAAAGAAAGATATGTTGACTTGAAATTACAAATGGCTTGAAAGGTTTTTTCTGTCCAGTCTCAATTGGTTACATCAGACCTACAACAAACACCGTGCCAGATAGAAAGCTTGTCGGCCCATAATGGGCAAGTGTCAGAGTGGCTTTGGCTGCATTTTCACGGTCAAGGGTCACTCACCTAAATTGAACTCCACGGGGGCTAAGATGCCGAATTGGTGTTTTTAGTAATGTAATGACTATTGGACCAATTATTAACATAAACATATCAGATTATGCCCCTATTATGGTTTTAAATCAAATAAGTACTATATTTAGTGAAAAAAATATTTTTTGTTGTAAACCACAGAACGCATTCCCAGTGTCGGGGCAGCTCTACACCACCCACCTCCTGTCCCTTGAGGCTCTGCTCACAGTTATTGACAGCACTGAAGCACACTGCCAGGATAAGGTGGTCAACAGCACTGCTCAACAAGACCAGTCAGAAACACTGGCTGAGGGAGATGGTTCAACCAAAAATGCTACAAACACTTTAGCTGGTAAACTCAACCAACTTTCACTTTATGGACATTTGAGCGTTAGAACCTTTAAAACGTACTGCTTAAACTCTGTTGTCTTTACTAGTGTTACTATCTGTTATCTTTTACTGATACAAAATATAATGTGAAGATATACAAAAATTAGTGTGTTTTTTAGTTTAGGATGTTTAATGCTTAAAATGTCAAGCTTACATAAGTAAGTAATTTACCAGTGTTGGCCCTGATAACTCTTAACAGAGCATATTGTCCCTTTGTCTTCAGATCTAAGTGGACTGGGTAGCACCAATGGCCTGAGTCCAGAAGCTGAGAATGCACCAGTGTGTCCCCCAACCAGTGGACATCTGATGGCAGAGAAGATGAGACTGGGTCGACAGGATCAAGGAGACAATGACTCTGGTGAGACTTTGATTTTACACACAGTTTTACTATAAAGTCTTCCTAAGCCCTGGGATGGAAACAATCAGTTGAAGCTAATATAATTGTTTTCATTTTTCCACCCAGCTGAGAAGAAAGCCCCAAAAAAGCCCCAACGTTTCTCGTCATGCTTACCTGATTCCCAGGAGTTAATGGAAATTAGAACCAAGAAAAAGGTGAAAGGAAATGGATTGATGTAGATTTGTTGTAGTATTGTACATCTACATTAAATTCTAAAATCTACTGCTACTTTAAAGTGCACTTTTTGTCATGTGTCTAGCTGCTGATCACAGGCACAGAACAGTTTAACCAGAAGCCCAAGAAGGGAATCCAGTTCCTGCAGGAGAAAGGCCTCCTCAGTAACCCTATAGACAACAACCAAGTGGCCCAGTGGCTCAGAGAAAACCCCAGACTGGACAAAAAGATGATTGGCGAATACATCAGCGATCGCAAGAACATGGAGCTCCTGGACAGCTTTGTAAAGTAGGCTGGAATTCCAGGAAATATTGTGCATTTGTTGATCACTTAATTATTATTTTACTCTGTGGTCTTAGAGGTTTTGGTTGCCATGTGGCACTAATGTTTTTTATAATGAATAATGCTTAGTGTTGTTAAAAAATAATTGAGGTTCTAATAATGTCAGACTTTTTCGCAGCACATTCACCTTCCAGGGGCTTCGTATAGATGAGGCCCTGCGCCTTTACCTGGAGGCCTTTAGACTGCCTGGAGAAGCTCCAGTCATCCAGAGACTCCTGGAAACCTTCACAGACAACTGGCATGTAAGCACATTCCCTCTACTTTTGAAAAATGGCTGAACAATTCTTCATTACAATGTATCAGCAGCATTTGGACCTTCTGATTAATAGAGCTTTACATCTGATACCTAGAAGGTTGTGTCTTTTGTTCTTGGCTTTCTTGCAGCTCCTTTTTCATTTTCAGGCTGCTAGAGATGCTAGCAGTTTGTTAGCAACATGGCTACCTGGCTACCCTCCAAAACAAAAGCAGCTATAAGAATCTCAATTTTACATGAAGAACTCTGGTCTTGGTGCTATGAAAAGGCAGAGTAAAACACTGTATTAATGAGTAAGTGCATGTAGTTATAAACTGATCTACTTGAAAGAATGTTGGTTCTCTTTCATAGCATTCGTTTCGTGTCTCACTATGGGTAATGCTCCTGTGTGCCCTCAACAGAAGGTCTTCATTACATTACACCAGCCCATAGGCTGGCCCTAATGATGTGAATGTCGTAGGGCCATCCACCCTCCCCTATTTAAGGGGCCGACATGCAGCCATTCATCATTCAAAAACCTCTTCTCGCTTCAAATAAGCCAAAGCCCACAACAGAACAACTTGAACAGAGCCTAGCTTAACTGATCAAAGACGCGAGCAACCAACTCAGTAGCCAAACGCTTGGCTCTTGGTCACTGTTTAGTCTGTAGGGCAGCCCAAACTTGGCAGCCAGCTAGGAGCAATTCTTCTTCGGAGGGTGTGACCTGCCTGGGTGTGCAACATGCTCAGGCAGCTGTAGCCTCACCTGGCAAGTGCATCCACTGTGCAGTGCGTTAACCTTTCGGGGGGAGACCTTATCTTGGCAACGGCGGGAATGCTGCAAGTGCGGCCAGAGCTTACCACTAGCTTGGAGCAATCCACAGCCGTTAGAGCAAGGTGAGGCGTCTACCTGCCTTGCGGTAGACGCCAACACTGAGGGGCTACCTGAGCCTGTATACATGCCGGAGCTGCTTCTGGATGTTGCGGACAGCGGGTCCGATGGTGACTTGGAGTTGTTAATCTCCGAAGACGAAGACTCCTTGTTAGCGCCATGGAGTCGAGCTATGAACAGGGTTTCCGCAGAGTCTTAAATTTGACAATCTCAATTTTAGGCCTTAAAAAGTCTTAGATACGTCCATAATTTGTATATAGGTCTTAAATTACATTTAGTCGGGTCTTAAATATGTACGTTCATTTACCGCCTCCGTCATCGCCTTTTTTTGTTTTGTTTTGTTTGGAGGAAATGTGTCGGTGAGATTCACAGTCAGCTCCGTGTGTTTTTCTGTCTGAAGTATCCAGGAACGTAAAGTATTTTGCCAACAGCGCGGTCGGAATTTATCGCCGCACACTTCGCCAGTTCCGGAACGACTTCGACAGCGGAATCTGCCAGAGGACCCTCAAATTGGGCACACTCTGTGTCGGTGTGAAAGCGCTGGTGTCACACACAAAATCGTAAAAAACACCAGTTAGCTTCTAAAAGTCTCCAGCGAAGTCCCGTAATCACACTCTTCTGTACGCCTTTGTCACCAGTTCCTGGTCCAATTTCATCCAGTTCTGCTCGACACGAACTCTGCGCTGCCTCTGCCGCCTAACAGTCAAGCGACATTCAAACCATCTTTGCCCAACTCCGACGTTGAAAGCGGAGGTGCTTTCGATTTTGAACACTGTGTGTGTGTCAGTGTGTGTGTGTGCACACACCAGGGTTATTATAGTTAACTCAAATTAAATTCCTAAATAAAAACTATGCTTAAACTACTTAGATCACTTGTTAAACTAATTGAAACTAAACTAAAATGAAAAAACAAACTGAAAAACTAAATTAAAATAAAAACTAATGAAAATGTTAAAACTATAATAACCCTGACACACACTCATTCACTCCATTCTTCATTGTTTGAGCTGCTCTGTGAATGACAATAAATGTGGTTATTTGTTTAAAGCAATTCTGGGACCGCATTTTTCCTTACTTTTTCGTACTTCATGTAGGTCTTAAATTTAGTTCAAAATGGTCTTAAAAAGTCTTAAATTTGACTTGTTCAAACCTGCAGAAACCCTGTATGAAGCCAATGGCTGTAGACAGGACAGTTCCGCTGACAAATTCACTGGATTTGGACATGCAGGAGGTGTGTAAACATGCGGCTGCTAAGCTGAACATGCCATGGCCAGCAGTGCAAGCGGAGACAGTCTCGCTATGACGGAAAGAGGCTGCCTAAGATGAAGAAGATGGGGAAGCAGCTACTTCCCGTCTTCCCAGAATTCCTGGATGAGCTGGCCACTACATGGAGAGCTGAGCCATATAGAGACAAGGGGGGCTTCCTACGAATATCTTGTTCTCCCTTTCAGCCTCTCACTCAGCCTGAGGGTGTTTGTAAAATGCACAAAGGCAGCATTAAGCCCTGTGAGGGAGAGGGGTATACGTTTGGCAACATACATAGATGACTGGCTCATAGCAGCTTCATCGCAGCTGAAGACAGTGGCTCACACAAAAACACTTGCAGAGCACATAGAGAAACTGGGTTTCAGAATAAATGTGGAAAAGAGTTTACTGTCCCAAACGCACAGTATTACATTCATAGGATCATCCCTAGATTCATGCCTTGCACAAGCGACTCTCACACCGGAGAGAGTGACGTCACTCACCGTGTGCTTGAGCTGTTTTCACTTAAACTGTGTCAGAGGCTACTGGGGCTAATGGTGTCAGCGCTAGTGGTCGTCCCACTGGGCCATGTATATATGAGGGGAATTCAGCGTTGTGTGGCCTCACAGGGTATAGTTCTGCGGCGTCACAGGCACCGCAGATTCAGAGTGTCTGTGACGTGCGCTGCAGCATTACGTCATTGGAAGAGCCCAGGCTTTCTGACTCAGGGAGTGCCAATGGGAGTAATACCAGCCAGGAAAGTGGTCTCAACAGAGGCATCCCTGACAGGCTGGGGAAGGCAGGTCAGTGAATGGCAGGTGGAACATCCCACCACACTCTATTCACATAAATTGTCTGGAACTAACGGCTGTGGATCTGGTCATACGACACTTTCTTCCTTTTCTGGAGGGCCACCAGGTATTAAACTACGGTGGTGGCATACAGCAACAAACGGGGGGCTCAGGTCCACCAGACTAAACACACTGTGGAGCTATGCCCATTTTCAGTCTCTGAGAGCAACTCACGTACCCGGGATGTTGAACTATGGGGCGGATTTGTTCTCAAGGGCAACCTGATTTATACAGAGTGGAATTGCACCCGGAGGTCATAAAAAATAATCTGGGAGAATTGTGGTCAGGCAGTTGGCACACGGGTGGCTGCGGGTTCTACTATATGCATTTCCTCCAATCACGTTGATAGCTCTGACTTTGGCGAGAATCAGAGAGGAGGGACTATCACTTATCCTGATAGCCCCACAATGGACAGGAAAGCACTGGCTGGCGGACATAGTGCAGCTCCTGTGTGGTCAGCCAGCTCCTTTACCACTTGGCAAAGATCTGCTGACACAGGCACGTGGAGAAGTATTTTCCCCCTCACCCAGAGAGACTGACTGAGAGACTTTCACACAACACTGGAGCGCTGTCCATCCAGTGAATGTCCATCCGTTCCCTCTTGTTTCACAATGGTTCCTATCACTCTCCCTCTTCAATTTCTACCTCTTCTCTGCCTTGGTTCCACAATGGCGGTTGCACTTCGTTTGTGCCTTAATTCAAACTTCATTTTTGGAGGAGAAATTTTGCCCAGACAGCGCACTGAAAGTGTGTTTTATAGTGAACCAATGTATATGAGGACAGTGCAATTCTTTTATACCCATTATACTGTGACATCAGTCTTTACTTCAGTGTGAACAGATGAATCCCCAGCTACAGGACTGTTGTGGGTGTCCAGACTGGCAAATGATCAGACGTGTTGCCACTCAGGATAGCATCAGTCTTGACATCATATATCAGCAAGTGTTGATGACTTGGTGATCACAAAGACAGTAAGATCATTCCCCAACCACAAGGCCTGGATGAATGGAGAGGTGAGGGCTCTATCCAGAGCCAAACACCTCTCTTTCAGTCAGGTGGCAAAGAAGCATACAACACTGCTGGAGCAAGACTGAAAGCTGGCTGAAGGAGGCAAAGAGTCATCATCAGCAGAGACTGAAGAGGGACCTCAACACCAACAGCAACCAAGATCTGTGGCAGGAGATTCAAAATGTCACTGGCTACAAAAGCAGATGTTCCCCCATCATTTGTGAGGCCACACTGCTCGATGAGCTGAACACATTTTCTGCTCGCTTCGATCCTCTCAACAAAGACTGAGCTGTGAAGTCTACGGAGGACCAGCCACTGTCAGTAACCACTGTGGATGTGAGGAAAATCCTGCTGAGAGTGAATACAAATAAGGCTGCTGGTCCAGTTAATATACACTATATTGCCAATAGTATTCGCTCACCTGCCTTGACTCGTATATGAACTTCAGTGACATCCCATTCTTAATCCAAAGGATTTAATATGACGTTGGTCCACCCTTTGCAGCTTCAACTCTTCTGGGAAGGCTTTCCACAAGGTTTAGGAGTGTATTTATTGGAATTTTTGACCATTCTTACAGAAGCTGATGTTGGACGGGTCCCCTCTTTAATTCATCCCAAAGGTGTTGTATCGGGTTGAGGTCATCTACACCAAACTCTCTCATCCATGTTTTTATGGACCTTGCTTTGTGTACTGGTGCACAGTCATGTTGGAACAGGAAGGGTTAGGAACAAAGTTGAGAGCATGGAATTGTCCAACATCTCTTGGTATGCTGAAGCATTCAGGGTTCCTTTCACTGGAACTAAGGGCCCAGCTCCTGAAAAACAACCCCACACCATGACTCTGCAGAAAGTTGGCAACCTGTGCGCGCTTGTGCGCCTCAGCATCCGCTGACCCTGCTCAATCATTTTACGTGGCCTACCACTTCGTGGCTGAGTTGCTGTTATTCCCAATCGCTTCCACCATAGGCGTAACATCCACTAGGGACAGGGGGGGACCGAACACAGTAGCTCTCAAGCGTCTGATACTCAAACATGTCCGCTTGATTAATCTACCCCGGCATATACCGATGTGCTTATTTTAACTCCGCCCAGCTGATGCATCACCAGCATTTGCCAGGGTAGTAATCAAGTAGACCCACTCTCGCTGTGAGTCGCGGACAGTTTGTGTAATGATGCTGCGATCAAAGGCTGCAACAGGCCACTGTCTTCGGCTGGAAACGCGCATCTCTCTCCTCCCTCCATTGTTTGGGTTGCTGCGTGGTCTTACACGTGACTTGTGTGAGTTATCCTCGTGCTGGAAACGTGACCCCGAGATGCAAGAAGAAAGCAAAAATATATATTTTTACTAAGGAAAATGACAAAAGTAATAGTAACGCACAGTGACTTGAGTAAGTAACTTTTACCTGATAACTGGTTTGGAGATATTTACGCGTTAGATTACTCGTTACTGAAAACAGTGGTCAGAGAGTAACGCGTGGGCAATGACAACCTGTGTCGGCTTTACAGTTACAGTTAATGTGCCGGCCGGGCTCGGACACAACGTGCACGGGTGCGTTGGGCCCGATCTCAGCTCTACTCGGGTCCAGCCGCGACTTTACTGAGGTTCGCCCAGTGTCAGCAGCAGGAGGACGGTCAGCTCACCTCCCAGAGCCTTGCACTGAATCACTGAGACTGATTTAGGGACCGTCATTAAATTACTTAGCATAAATATATTAATTCAAAATAATTGCAGTTTTTTCTATATCTTCCATGTCATGTGGCCCAGTGACTCCAAACCATCAGCAGATTGTATTAGTAAACTGGACACATGAGACACAGCTCTTTTTATTGTACTTATTGTATTTTATATGAATAATCATATGCAGAAATTATGATTTTTTTCTGAGTAACTTCGATGTCAGGTGTCCCACTGACTTCTGAAACAAATTCTGTTTCCATAAAAATCTATAATAATAAAGAAAATAATGGTAAAAAAAAAAAAAAAAGGTTCTCTAATGTCTTATGTCTTAGATTCTGAAATTCTGAAATATTTTTTTTTTTTTTTTTAAATCTCACCAGCAGTCACCATTTAAGGGGTTATTTTTCAAAATTTTCTTCTGGGGGGGCATGCCCCTGGACCCCCCTAGTGTTGCTAAGTTATCAAAACAATCTTGGGGAAACATTGTTCTAAGAATTTTGGACATGTGAGGCGAACTATTTCTTTCTTAGCTGAAGCCGACAACGGAACAAAATAAGTGTAAAGAGACACATACTGGAGACCTGTATTTTCCTGCTTTTTTGTTGTTTGCCAATCACACCTATGACTAAGCATGAGAGCCATGTTCATCATAATGTGTTGCTTTTAAGTAGTTGGGACTATGATTAAAAGCATGTGGAAATGTATAAAATGGTATTCAATCAAATCAGACCCCCACTTTTTTGTGTCCCCCCCCACTTTTCAAACCGATGTTACACCCTTGGCTTCCACTTTGTTATAATACCACTGACAGTTAACTGTGGAATATTTAGGACCAAGGAAATTTCACGACCGGACTTGTTGCACAGGTGGCATCCTATCACAGTTCCACGCTGGAATTCACTGAGCTCCTGAGAGCTACCCATTCTTTCACTAATGTTTGTGAACAGTCTGCATGCCTAGGTGCTTGCTTTTATACATCTGTAGCCATGGAAGTGATTGGAACATCTGATTTCAATTATTTGGATGGGTGAGTGAATACTTACAGTATATACAGTATACCTGGCTGTATACTAAAAACATGTGCCGATCAGCTAGCTGATGTAATTACTGAAACATCTCTCCCCTCAGAGACTGTTCCCTCTCACTTCAAGACAGCCATCATCATTCTTATTCCTAAAAAGTCTGCTGTGTCTAGTCTTAATGACTCTCACCCCCATCCTGATGACAACATCCCTGCCATCCCTCACCCATGAAGCTGAAAACTAAACACTCTGGGCTTCATTACAACACTCTGCAACTGGATACTGGACATCCTCGCAAGCAGCCCCAGAGAGTTATGATTGGCCGTCACACCTCTCTGTTAGTGCCTAACACTGGAGCCCTGAGGGCTGTGATATATGGACTTGAACTTGAGTCTCAACGCATGAATCTGTTGACAAAAATTAAAAGAGATATGCAGCTTGGCTTTGACTTTAACAGTAGACCCCCATGATGTTATTTGGACTTCTGGACATGGAATGACCAAACCTAGAACTTTGCAGTGAATTTTCTCAGGGTTTTTCTGAAAGTGGATATACTTTGAAACAACCCCTCACCAGCCACCGATTCAAACCTTTTTCGACATTTGAGACTTCTAAAAGAGATGTCATCCGCATGTGGTATTAATGTTTTCTGCTCAGCTACATTTAGTAGTTTACTTTGCAAATTTGAAATCCATGTGTCCTCAGTCAGTGTGGTAAGGCAGTCTTTGTCACCTACATGTTTTCCTGTAAAATAAAAAAAATTATCAATGATCTACTTGTTAGACATCATCTGTCACTGATAAGTGACCGACATTAATGTTAGCCCAATTTTGCTGCATCTCCTGCTTTTCCACCAAAATTTGCAGGTCTACACAGGTTTTTAAAACGGGATACAACCGCAAAAAATCACATATTGACCATATTCTCACTTCCCGCAGGCAAGGCAGCTCTTCTGTGATTTTTATCTGAACCGTTACATTGTGTGTCAAGATTGCGCCGGAAACATTTGTAACAGAAGAGAAAGCAACAGCAGACCCATTGTGATGTACAGCTGACACATTTTTTTTGCGAAATGATTTGTTGTTGTTGTACTGTTGTTCTTATGTGTGGTGTCCGTGAGTGCATTGAAAGACGGCTTTAAATGAAATGCATTATTAGGGGGCCAAGCCCGAGGGGCCGAGGGAATGCGTATGCAAGCATACGCGTTTCCTAGGACCAGAGGTGCTAGGAACCCTATTGTAATTGTAAAGATTTTCATTTTCATTTTTCTCCGGCTAAAAGTGGTACTGCAGGCTAAACCGTGCAAGGGAGGGCGGTGCAATTTGGAGGGTTGGTCCAGACTTCTGCGAATATCTCACACACAAAAAACTACATATATCCGCCTGCAGGGGGCGCTATGACCGAGGCCAACACGTTTTGGCCTATGACTCCCAAACCGTATGTCGCACATTCAAAAACCTTGTATCCCCATATTCCCTGAATGGAGCTGAATCACTTTGCAATGGCCACGCCCACTTCCGGTTAGAAAGTTCTTTTGCAAAATCGCAAAAACTGGAAAACCTACTTTTTCGAACTCCTACTTGGCATTTTGTCCGATCTGCGTGAAACTTGGCACGTACACTCTTCAGCTGGACCTGATTTAAAGTTATCAAAAGAATTTTGCTCGAGTCCAAAAATGCGCAAATTATTCACAAACAAATTTCTCTAACTAGCTATAAAAATGGAAACTGTTTGATATCTCGGTCAAACTAAATGCTATTAACACCAAATTTGAGATCCTTGGTTGCCATGAGACTGGGAAGGGATGAGCAGAATTTGGCGAAGTTTGGCCACAAGGGGGCACTAAAAATATGGGAAGTTTATATCTCTTGAACGGCTACACCGATTTTTACCAAATTTAGTCGGTATGATGCAGGGCCAATCCTGAGGCCATATCTTGAAGGTGGTCATGACTGCTCAATGTGGGCGTGGCTTATTACAAGATAAACAACAAACATTAATTTCAGCCAAACCATTATGCTGAGAGCTTTGAAATGTATATGTACAAAAAGAATAGGACACAGTTCTTCCATTACAAAAATTGCACATGTACTCCACTAGGTGGCGCTGTAATGGATGCAATCGCATTTTTGCCTGTAACTTCCACATTTTAAATAACACATTCGCAAAACTTATATCCATATATTCCCTGAATAGAGCTGGGTTTCTGACATAGGACACGCCCACTTCTGCAAAACCTACTTTTTCGAACTCCTCCGTGGGATTTTGTCCGATCTGCTCGAAACTTGCCACGTGCACTCTTCAGCTGGACCTGGTCTAAAGTTATTAAAAAGAATTTTGCTCGGTCAAAAAATGCGGAAATTATTAACGAACAAATTTCTGTAACTAGCTATAAGAATGTAAACTGTTTGATATCTCGTTCAAGCTAAATGCTATTAACACCAAATTTGAGATCCTTGGTTGCCACGACACTGGGAAGGGATGAGCCGAATTTGGCGAAGTTTGGCCACTAAGGGGCGCTAAAAATATGGGAAGTTTATATCTCTTGAACGGCTACACCGATTTTTGCCAAAGTTGGTCGGTATGATGTAGGGCCAATCCTGAGCCCATATCTTGAAGGTGGTCATGACTGGGCGTGGCTTATTACAAGATAAACAACAAACATTAATTTCAGCCAAACTATTATACTGAGAGCTTTGAAATGTATATGGTACAGATAGAATAGGACACAGTTCTTCCATAACAAAAACTGCACATGTACTCCACTAGGTGGCGCTCTAATTGATGCAATCGCATTTTTGCCCGTAACTTCCACATTTTAAATAACACATTCGCAAACCGTATGTCCATATGTTCCCTGAATAGAGCTGGGTTTTCTGACATAGGACACGCCCACTTCTGCTGCACATTTCGTTCGCTTAATCGCCACATATTCAAAACCTACTTTTTCGAACTCCTCCTTGGGATTTTGTCCGATCTGTGTGAAACTTATTACGTACACTCTTCAGCTGGACCTGATCTAAAGTTATCAAAAAAATGTGCAAATTATTAACGAACAAATTTCTGTAGCTAGCTATAAAAATGTAAACAGTTTGATATCTTGGTCAAACTAAATGCTATTAACAACAAATTTGAGTTCCTTGGTTGGCATGAGACTGGGAAGGGATGAGCCGAATTTGGCGAATTTTGGCCACTAGGGGGCGCTAAAAATATTGGAAGTTTATATCTCCTGAATGGCTACACCAATTTTTACGAAGTTTGGTTGGTATGATGTAGGGCCAATCCTGAGGCCATATCTTGAAGGTGGTCATTACTGGTCGATGTGGGCGTGGCTTATTACAACAAATCCAAATCAGCACACATCAGCGAATACCACGGCTAAGACGTTGGCCTGTGTCCTCACTTTTGCCCCAAGGCTCTGCGGTGCGCGGGGTCCGAGTCGCGCGTGGAGACTTGGCCCCCGTTCATAACTGCTTGCAGTTCTAGTTATTACTATTATTATATGAAGCCAAAATTACTCCAATGTGTTCCACTTAGTTTCCACATTGTGAGGCCCATAGAGACTTCCATTAACCGAGCTGGCTAACTTCCTGTTTAGCGCCCGGCTGACTTGAACTAGGGTAAAATAATTTAATCGTCCAGCTCTTGCGTTTTACAAGCGCTTCTTTCACGATGTTATCTTAAAGCTAGGGTCTGTAATGTTGTTCAGAAACACATTTTGTTATACTGGGTGAAATTGTCCTGCTATCCTGAGAGTAGTCAATACATTATGTATTCAGAAAAAGGAACGAAAATAATCAGACCTCTGTGGCAGCTGCAGGACTGAGAAAAGGCTGACCAATCCGTGCTATTCGGCCCGAATAGAAAAAACTCAGATGCCTTCATGTCTCGTTCTGCCTGCGCCCCTTCTGTCCCTCCCTCCTCCGCGCACGCACACGTCGCGTTTCACTGATGCCAGAAATATTCAGCACACTTCTTCTCCCTGCTGAGTCCCACTGCCTGATACGCGTTCAAGTTTGTGGGGCCGTGGCTTTGGACGGAGCACTGAGGGGGGGGTGGAACTTAGAGGAGGTGCCACTTTCAAATCGTGCTAGCTCTCTTGCTAGCTCTCCAGAATTGTAGACCCTAGCTTTAAGTATTTTTGGGCCCCAGTGCATCACATGACAATGTAATCACATGGTTTAGCTGCTACGAAAACTGGCTTCAAAGCCCAATGCTCTTCCTGGGGACCTGGTTAACCCAGGTTTTGCGTTGAAATCAAAGCTGAACGGAGCCAGGGTGATAAAAACTCGTGTCTACTGCAGAGTCAATTGACCCACATGTAAACGCAGAGTGTACACATCCCCATTGAACATAAAACTCCAATCTGAGCTGGTTTAAGTGGTATTTTGACCAGTGGAAAAGGGGTATTACTGTGGCTTGCAAAACCTAGACTTCTTTGTTCCACCTTTGTAAACTTGTAGTTGACCCACCTGCTTCACCTATGTACATATCTTAAAACAACCATGTTTCATGTCAGTTAATTACTTTCCTGTGTAGGTCAGTGGAACATGATTTCCTGATCACATGATCCTATAAATTATAGTAGTAGTCTGACAAAAGTACAAACACAGACACACACAATGATGGGCAGAGGACAGACTCTACGGGAGGGGGGAATATTTGACCTCTCAAAATAGCAGGAGAAGCCATGTGACCTGGAAACTATTCCGAGCAATGTCCTTTTCTTAGGCTAACCACAGACACACAAATAGTGACCTTGAAAGAGTTATCTTAGGTAGTGACACTGTAAATGAGTTTTCCACTCTATGGAGTCACTGTAAAATCAGCAGGATGTGCAAGGTGAGATTCAGACTAGAAACAAAGTCAGCTCTTCTTATGTAATATACAGTCAAACACTACTACTGGTTTGGTTTTTGGTCTGAAACAAGTGGCTTTAACTCATATTATGTCACATTAATGCGTTATATTGGGTGAACTGTATTTGTGTGTTTGTAGAAGGTGAACGGCTCTCCTTTCATGACCAATGATGCAGGCTTTGCCTTGGCCTATGCTGTCATAATGCTGAACACTGACCAGCATAACCACAATGTCCGCAAGCAGAATATCCCCATGACTGTTGAGGTGAGTCTCTCTCTCTCTCTCTCTCTCTCTCTCTCACACACACACACACACACACACACACACACACAGATCAACTCTAAAGAAACGCTTCACTTCTAAAGGTTGATGGTACATAGAGACTTGACATCATATTCAGGAGATAATTTCATTAAACGGAGTAAAATACAGACTTTGCTTATCCTGTGTGAATGCACCACACAAAACACAATTACCCTGGTAATACTGGTCCTGTGAGAAAAGCACGTCAGATGCACATCTATAGATTTGAAGAACTACCTGCAATGTCCGACATGTTGGCAGATTTAGTTTTGAAAAGGAAAAAAACAGCTGAACTCTATTCATCTATTTTTTTCTCTCTCTCGCTGGGACATGCCAGTCTCTGTGTCTGATGGTATGAAATTCCTCTGTGAATATTAGTATTTTACACTGGTGCAGCTGGCAGCTCAGAAAGCTCACAGCTAACAGCTGTGCCAGTGGTGGTCCGTCTGAGAGGTGAACTCATCCTAACAGGCGGTGTGTGTGTGTGTGTGTGTGTGTGCGTGCGTGCGTGCGTGCGTGCGTGCGTGTGTGTGCGTCTATGTGTCTCTGTCTCTGTTTTTTTCTCTCTGTGATTGACAGCAGATGAAGTCTAAACAGAGTCTGTGGGGCAGCTCATGAGCAGTTTGTGGGTGAGCCACTCTCACCGACAAACAATAGAAAGACTCTTTTTTTTCTTTTGTGCACAAATACTTTGTAGAATTGATCTTTCTTGAGTTGAGTCATACCTCATCATACAGCTTGAGTCGTATGGTGTTTATCATCATACATTCCTTAAAGGTCAGTTGTAGTTTGGTGAAGAAGGCTCGTTGACCTTCAGGCTCAGCCAACAGGCAAATGCTGCCACACAATAGTTAGGAGAGGGCCAATAACAGTGGCGCCTAGCACTTGAGTTATTTAGCAGCTTGCAATGCGTAGTATTCACCACAGCATGTGCTGGCAGTGGGGTCATTTTTGAAATGGCAAAACTATGCCCACCATCACACTGTGTAAATCAGAGCTTATTTGCCAAGGACCTGACAATGTGATGACATCTTTTCAGTGAACTGTAGGTCAGCTCAGTGGCATAATTTGTCCATAAAACACAGCAAGCTGTTTGATTTGGCAGGTTGTGTGTTAGCATTCGTAACATAAATTTCTGTCTGACAGAGTGTCTCTGATATGAGCATGACAAATAGAGGCCTGATCCTCCGTAGCCTTCTCCTTTCTCTGGCTGTCTCTGCACATGTTTATTTTTCTGTGTATCCCTGCAGAGAAGCTCCCGTTTCCTCCTTTTTACCTGCCAGTAGGACAAACAATGCCTAGTGAGGAATAAATCAGCGCCTTGAGGCCGTCAGTCATCGCAGGGTAGTTATGTTTGTTTACAGGAGGCTCTTGGCTCTAATCCCTGTTTTCCTAATGCTGCAACTGAAGCGTATTAAGTAACACATAGCTACACAAGCCCTTTTAATTGTTGCTTGGATGCACAGATAATTGAGCCCTGAATGCCAGAGGCTTGGGTGTCTGAGCTAAGCTCATGTGTTGATACGCATTGACTGACATGTTGATGGTGGAGAAACAACAGTTCTGCAAAAAGTATGTGAGGTCTTTCAATAGGGTTTGTGCCAGCAAACAAAGGTAGATAAGGTAGATTAATCCACACCTAACTGCTTTGTTTTTTCCTTGACAGCAATTCAAGAAAAATCTGAAGGGGGTAAATGGAAACAAAGACTTTGACCAGGACATGTTGGAGGATATCTACACTGCTATTAAGTAAGCTGCCGTCTTACTGCAGCACTCACCTGACTCATTAGCATGCATCTGGCCCACAGAGAAATCTTACCTGTAAGAACAGTATTGCATTGATGTTGGTGTCACAGGTGTCTCATGTGTCACATCAGCAGTAGTAGCAAAAAGTAATCTATTCATAAGGTTTGACAAAGATTCACCTACTAGCTTTTTCCACACCTTTATTGGTTAAGCTGGCCTGATTTGGCCGGTGTTAGAGCTGAGCTTTTTCTGTGCAGGAGTGAGGAGATTGTGATGCCAGATGAGCAGACAGGGTTGGTGAAGGAGAATTACGTGTGGAGTGTGCTGCTACACCGCGGTGCCACACCCGAGGGTGTTTTCCTCCACCTGCCTCCCGGAAGCTACGACAATGAATTGTTTACAATGACCTGGGGTCCCACCATCGCTGCGCTGTCCTATGTCTTTGACAAGAGCTTGGACGACAACATCATCCAGAAGGCCATCACTGGCTTCAGGTACATAATTTCAAAATAGACAGCAGGCGAGGTAGGGGAACAGGGAGATACTTTGAGGATTCCAATTCACATTTCCTCTACGAGTTGGTAGTCCTCTTTATCTCTCACTTATCAGGTTTCTGACTGTGCTAGACAGAATTGAGGTTATGCCACATCGTAACCTTCGTCCTCTGTCACCCTCGTCAGTAGTTCACCTTTTTAGGCCACAATTTCTGCTCTTCTCATTCCACTGTTGGCCAGGCTCAACATTAGTTTGCATTCTTAAGCAACATTTCAATTTAATACACACTGTTTCTTTTCACATATTGTATTAAGTCGTGCTGTCCCTTATTTGCTGTTTGGTCTGAGAAGTACGGTGGTCGACAGATGCAAATCACAAAGCAAGTCGGAAAACAAATTCAAAAAACACATGGACATTAACCAGAAAACGTCAGACTTTTGTCAAACAGAAAGGACAGGACTTACACTTGTTGAATCTGATTAGGCAGATCAGTATCAATAACAGTGAGAAATCATACAGAACTGTTGAGCAAGTTGATTAAATACTTTATCAACTTTCTCAAGATTTATGTTGTACATAATGTATTTAGTAATGTTAAACCTTACGGACGCGTTACCATGGGAATTATTTACAATATCATATAAAGAAAAACAGATTTTCTCGCCAATTTTCCCTTGTCTATGTAGAACATCGTCTTCTGTGCAATTTCCAGTCAGCGGACCTTCACACCTTCCCACATTTGTTGACCCTAATCTGCCCAATTAGATTCAACAAGTACAAGCCCTGCGCTTTCTGTTTGACAGAATTCTGATGAGTTTTCGGGTTGATGTCATTGTGTTTTCCGACTTGCTGTTGTGATTTGCACCTGTCGGCCACCGTGGAGACCTTGTGCAATAAGGTATAGGATCAATAAAAAAAAAGAGTAAATGTAGTTTGGTATGCTGTCAGATGTTTAGTTGATTTTAAGTTGTGTGATCTAATGTGTTTCTGTTTTTGCAGGAAGTGTGCCATGATAGCGGCCCACTATGGCTTCAGTGATGTTTTTGACAATTTGATAATCTCCCTCTGCAAGTTTACCACTCTAAGCAGTGAGGTGAGGCCCTTTCAGAAAATGTACCTAGTGTCCTAATGTACTGAATTGCTCCTACCAATTTACAGTGTGAATTTCTCACAACCAAACATCATATTACTCTGATTTGGTGGAGATGTTGTCTCAGTTGTGTCAATGATAAACTAACTTAAAGCAATATTTGGAGTCTTTTGTTGTGAGGTTGTATGAGGTACTTCTCCCTAGTCAGTGTGTCACCTGTAGTAAATGACCTTCAGCTCTGACAGTGTGCAGAAGCAGCATGCAGCAACGGCAGGAGGCAGTGCTATGTAACTTTACCAGCATCAAGATGCATTTTAGCCACCTAAAATAAGTCCCATCTAAAATACCCATATCAGTTAAATGTATGCTTTTATTATTTTTTTTTCCATTTTGGCTGCTTTATGTTGCCGCCGAACAGCCTCTTCCTGTGGCACTACATAGTGCCTCGGCGTAGAAACACTGATGTTGCAAGGTTGAGTAAAAATCCATCCTGCAATTAAAACAACCTAAATCGTATTAGCAAAACTTGTACATTATTGCCAAACATCTTGGTATTTCAAGCTGAATGGCAAAACACAATAAATATATCTTGGTTTTTTTTATGTTTAGTTGTAAGTCAAAGCCCCATGTGAGATGTCACAGGCACTTGAAGTAAAAGAAAATATGCAGCTGCACAATATATCAATATAATGAGAAATGAGAAACTATATAAATTAAAATGTGTCTATATTAAATATAACTGTCCGATCTCTGACAATGCAAGAACAATTACAGGATTGCCTCTCTTGCACACAGCTGTGCTCTTTCTGCCACTCCTCTCATCTACTCTCATTTTAACTCAAATTAAATTTTATCGCTATAAAAAGTGTTGTTTTTCTTTTGTCAAAATAAATGGATACACCATAAAAAGGGGATATACAGACCAGCCATATGGTAAATACATTACAATACAATTGTCTCAAAGTGTTGACTGAATGTTGGTGTGTCCTCTCCCTGCAGTCTGTGGAAAACCTTCCTACAGTGTTTGGCAGCAATAGTAAGGCACAGACAGCAGCCAAGACAGTGTTTAACCTTGCCCATCGGCATGGCAATATCCTCAGGGAAGGCTGGAAGAACATAATGGAATCTATGCTGCAGCTGTTCAGAGCCGAGCTCCTGCCCAAAGCCATGGTTGAGGTCAGTACTACACTTCGAACTCTTGAACATTCTTACATTACATTTAGTCAGTGGCTGGATTCTATCTGCTGCAGAGAAAGTCTGTGAGTTGTCGTTTCTACATGTTGTGCTGCCACCTGCTGTTCAGTGCTCACACACTATGCTTGTTGCCTCAGGTGGAGGATTTTGTGGAGCCAAATGGGAAAATTTCTCTTCAAAGAGAGGAAACTCCCTCAAATCGGTAGGGACGGATCTCATTTGCCATTTGTTGATGTACTCTGATGTACTCTTTAATGCCTAGAAGGAGACTAGCTTTCTAAGATAAGGAGAAAATCTGTAATAAACAGGAAGTGTATTTTATAAACCAATCTTGACCAAGAAATTTTCCTGCTGTGTTGCATGTCAGCGGTGAGTCAGCAGTGTTGAGCTTTGTCAACTGGTTGACGCTGAGTGGAGCTGAGCAGTCTGGACTCAGAGGACCATCCACGGAAAACCAGGAGGCCAAGCAGGCCGCTGTCCTCTGCATAAAGGTAACATTTTTATGTTACAACAATTTCTGAAGTAAGTACTGAAAAAAGTATTCAGTTGACATACATAGTTCTTATAGTTCACGTTTTCACTGTGTTGCAACGGGATTCTTGCTGCATTATCGCTCCTAGATTCATGCAGAATAGTTATTCTGTAGTTATACAGCCAGTTTCCTATCTGCTTCACTAAAAAACAACTGCCAATCATTTTCTTCATCATCAGTCTGTCAGCCTTTTCAGTTGATTTATTAGTTTGTCCATCAGTAGTGTCAAGACATCTGTCTACAGCCTGATGGTTAGAAATGCATAATTTATGGTGTCTCTAGTCTTGTCACCATACCTTAATTTATAACTTTGATATAGTACCTTAAAAAATATTGTTATTTGATACTACAAGAAGAAATGACTGTAGTAAGCATAAAACATCACACTTTCTATGAAACATCCCATTTTTCGTCTTTAGATCAGGCCAAAAAAGTGGGTTGGAACTGGGTGGGGTGTCAGAGACGGGGTTGTGACTGAAATTGGAACAGCTGGTGGTCAGTCCACCTTAATTTGATGCTAACTCTATAGCTAATCCCGTCATTTTAGTCAGTAGGTGGGATGTAAATACAGCCTGGCTTGGGTTGTATCGCTGCCCATGTCTTAAAACTAGCCTCTTGGCTAATTCTAGCATATTTACAGTAATGGTCATTAAGTAACATGATGTAACTTTTTGACCTTAAACTACCAGCTTCAGATTGACACAGCAATTATTTAAACAGTTTCAAATATTAAGTTCTGATATCTACTGATTGAACTACTTTCAGTTGGTCACGTGACAGAAGGAATGGCGTGCTGAGATTCCCTGCACCACTTAGCCCTACTCATGGCAAATGAAGAGACACCTGGCTGGGCACAGCGACTACTGCTTGAGGTGGCCGATCTCAAAGACTCATTTGAATGGAGGTTTGACGAACTTAGCAACTCATTGGAAGACTTAAAAAAAGAAACACGGGCCATCCTCAATAGAGTCACCAATGCAGAAAAGAGAATTGGAGATTTAGAAGATCAATGCGCCACTGACAACAAAGTTTTGAAAGAATTAACTAAAGAAGTAAACTATCTACACACAAAGTTAAAGTCCGTGTAAAGCAAATTCAGCCATTTTCTTCTAAACACATTAAAAAGGTCATAAATGTATATCCTTTAAACATGTAAAACGCATTCAACCATTTAGAATTTAATTTTGGAGCTAGGCTCACAAAATGTGTTTCACTATTTCTGTGTTCAGGATTTAATGGGCGGGTCAGAAATCATGGCCGCGTTACGTAACGCGGCTATGATGACTTGCATAAACTCCGCCCTGCTGGAAGCCTATAAATACATTCAGCGCATTACCTTCAGAGGTTTTTCAGCTCACTGTCCAGTCTTGGATAGCGTCTCTTAGAATAGTTTGCAGCTAGCTAACCAGTCAACCAGTCAGCTAAACAGCCATGTCTCCTCCACATGGCTCCTGCATCTTTCCTGGATGCCACAGTGTGCAGGGTAACAGCGCCCTAAGCTTATTTTAGTTTCCTACGGACGACAACGTAAGGAAATGGTGGATCGATTTTGTCAAAAGGAGTGGAGAGTTAAAAATCACCACCAACACCGTCTCTGCAGTGTCCACTTTACCCCCAATAGTTACAGGTGTGCCTGTGTGTGTGTGTTTGTAATAACTCAAAATAATGACTGTATTTCCAGCTACAAAAGGCACATCTCTCTCCTCCCTCCATGTTGTCTGTGCCGCTGCGTGGTTTTACACGTGAGTGAATGTCCTCATGTACAAAACTTGACTTCTCGCGCACGTGACGTCACTCCCCGAGACACAAGAAGAAAGCAAAAATATATAATTTTACTAAGGAAAATGACAAAAATAATAGTAAGGCACAGTGATTTGAATAAGTAACTTTAATCTGATTAGTGGTTTGATTACTCACTGAAAAAAGTGGTCAGATTAGAGTAACACCTTACCGGCATCACTGATTGTGTGGTGTAAGTGCAACATGGAGCTTGAGAACGTCCGTTATAACAGCCCACATTCTAAAAAAATATCCTGTTTAAATCAGGCTTGGGCTCATAATTAGGGTTCTCTAGGCAGGGTTCTCCGCAGAAATTTGAAGTGTGGTGGCGCACCGTGGGCCGGGGGGCAGGGTGTGATCTCATCCCCGCCACCGGCCAGACTTTAGAATCTCTGCCTGAGCCCGAACCGACCCTCTCCGTCCCCAGCTTGCATCCTCCCGTCCCGCCGACAGCGCATGCTCTCATCTCCGCCGCTGGCATTATGTTTCTGCCTGCAACTGTCCTGCCAACAACAGGTGCTCTCGTCCCCGCCACTGGCCAGACTTTAGATTCTCTGGCCGAGCCCGACCCGGTCGTTATCGCCATCAGCCAGGGAACGGACGGACGCTCGTCACCGCCAGCGGGAGGCGGGCGCCTTTTTTTTTTTTTACGAGAAGACCACGGAAGCCCACAAACACCCACTATAAAGCAGCTAACGTTGAGGATGAGTATAGCGTCGCAGAACCCTGGTTAATGTGTCGGCCCGGCCGGCTCGGACACAACGTGCACGGGCAATTAAATGCATGTTGCTGAAGGTGCAAATCCTGAAAGTGATTTTACATCGTGCATCCTGTCATGTCCATGTAATTTTAGCAAATGTTATTGCATTTAATCATGACATGATTTGGCCTCATTCCCTGAGCGGAGTCCATCTGACAGCACAATGATAATCCACAGGTTATATTTTATGTGCACCAATATAGCTATTACAAGGAATTCTATGTAGACTGGGGTGTTATGTTTGTGTGTAATGTAAAACATGGCCTGTGAGGAACGAGGCTGAGCACTATCAGTGTCTGACTCAGAGTCAGTTTCTGGCTCTGATGGCTCAAACAAGTCAGGCTGGGTCCATCCGATGATGCTGCTAGCTTCCATTGTTACTGTAGGTTACGTCCTCCTGCAGGACACGGAGGCGGCTCCCCTCCTGCACGTGGGTGTGATTCCTGCGCCTCTATCTGACACGCCCCCAGTGTTTCACAGCAGAGAGAAGTGCTTGTTTTTCCATGATTTTGAGACCTAGTTTTATATACTTGGCAATTTTTTTAATCTTTCAAATTTGGTATGACAAACTCATAACACAAATTTATTTTTGCTTTACACGGACTTTAACCAACCTGGAATCCCATTGTAGAAGGAACAATCTGGTCTTTTTTGGCCTGGAAGAAGGCCCGGAGACAGGCAATCCAGATAAGATGATGAATGAAATATTGCGTTATATCCTGGACCTTAAGGACGACGACCCGACACTTGAGGTAGAGAGGCAGTCCTGAAGTTTACGTCCTCGCCCAGCTCCAACAGAAACGCCGCACCCTGACATTGTGCGCATGTTGAGATGAAGTGACAGGCAAAAAAATCCTTGGGGCCGTAGCAAAGAAAAAGCTACTATCCTGGAGAGGGGCTACTCCGGGTCTACCTAGATCTCCCAACAGAGATCAGAAGAAAACGTGCGGAATACGATGATATCAGAGGGAAAATCCGGAGAGCCAAACTGCGCTATTAGAAAAAAAAACAACAAACATTAATTTCAGCCAAACTATTATGCTGACAGCTTTGAAATTTATATGGTATATATAGAATAGTCGACAGTTCTTCCATACAAAAACACAAAAAACACACACAAAAATTGCACATGTACTCCACTAGGTGGCGCTATAATGGATGCAGTCACGTTTTTTCACTGGGTTTTCTGACATAGGACACGCCCACTTCTGCTGCACATTTCGTTTGCTAAATCGCCACATATGCAAAACCTACTTTTTCGAACTCCTCCTTGGGATTTTGTCCGATCTGCGTGAAACTTGGCATGTCCACTCTTCAGCTTGACCTGATCTAAAGTTATCAAAAGAATTTTGCTCGGTCAAAAAATGCACAAATTATTAAAGAACAAATTTCTGTAGCTAGCTATAAAAATGTAAACTGTTTGATATCTCGGTCAAACTAAATGCTATTAGCACCAGATTTGAGATCCTTGGTTAACATGAGACTGGAAAGGAATGAGCCGAATTTGGCGAATTTTGTCCATTAGGGGGCTCCAAAAATATGGGAAGTTTATATCTCTTGAACGGCTACACCGATTTTTACGAAATTTGGTCGTATGATGTAGGGCCAATCCTGAGGCCATATCTTGAAGGTGGTCATGACTGCTCAATGTGGGCGTGGCTTATTACAAGATAAACTACAAACATTAATTTCAGCCAAACTATTATGCTGAGAGCTTCGACATTTATATGGTACAGATAGAATAGGACACAGTTCTTCAATACCAAAAATTGCACATGTACTCCAGTAGGTGGCGCTATAATGGATGCAATCGCGTTTTTGCCTGTAACTTCCACATTTTAAATAACACCTTCGCAAACCTTATATCCATATGTTCCCTGAATAGAGCTGGGTTTTCTGATATAGGACTCGCCCACTTCTGCTGCACATTACGTTCGCTAAAGCGCCACATATGCAAAACCTACTTTTCGAGTTCCTCCTTGGGATTTTGTCCGATCTGCGTGAAACTTGGCATGTACACTCTTCAGCTGGACCTCATTTAAAGTTATCAAAAGAATTCTGCTCGGTCAAAAAATGTGCAAATTATTAACGAACACATTTCTGTAGCTAGCTATAAAAATGTAAACGGTTTGATATCTCGGTCAAAATAAATGCTGTTAGCACCAAATTTGAGATCCTTGGTTGCCATGAGACTGGGAAGGGATGAGCCGAATTTGGCGAAGTTTGGCCGCTAAGGGGCGCTAGAAATATGGAAAGTTTATATCTCTTGAACAGCTACACCGATTTTTACCAAATTTAGTCGGTATGATGCAGGGCCAATCCTGAGGCCATATCTTGAAGGTGGTCATGACTGCTCAATGTGGGCGTGGCTTATTACAAGATAAACAACAAACATTAATTTCAGCCAAACTATTATGCTGAGAGCTTTGAAATGTATATGGTACATAAAGAATAGGACACAGTTCTTCCATTACAAAAATGTCACATGTACTCCACTAGGTGGCGCTATAATGGATGCAATCGCATTTTTGCCTGTAACTTCCACATTTTAAATAACACATTCGCAAACCTTATATCCATATATTCCCTGAATAGAGCTGGGTTTTCTGACATAGGACACGCCCACTTCTGCTGCACATTTCGTTCGCTAAATCGCCACATATTCAAAACCTACTTTTTCAAACTCCTCCTTGGGATTTTGTCCGATCTGCGTGAAACGTGTCACGAACACTCTTCAGCTGGACCTGGTCTAAAGTCATCAAAAGAATTCTGCTCGGTCAAAAAATGCAGAAATTATTAACGAACACATTTCTGTAGCTATCTATAAAAAATGGGAACTGTTTGATATCTTGGTCACACTAAATGCTATTAACACCAAATTTGAGATCCCTGGTTGCCATGAGACTTGGAAGGGATGAGCCGAATTTGGCGAAGTTTGGCCACTAAGGGGTGCTAAAAATATGGGAAGTTTATATCTCTTGAACGGCTACACCGATTTTTATGAAATTTGGTCGGTATGATGTAGGGCCAATCCTGAGGCCATATCTTGAAGGTGGTCATGACTGGTCAATGTGGGCGTGGCTCATTACAACAAATCCAAATCAGAACACATTCAGCCTTTTGCACTTCCAGTGCACTTCCCATTACTGCGAATACCATGGCTCAGACGTTGGCCTGTGCCCTCACTTCTGCCCCGAGCCCATCATCCTTTGGTGCCAACTTCCGTGGGCTCTGCGGTGTGCGGGGTCCCAGTCGCGCGGGGGGAGGGGGGCTTTGCCCCCGTTCATAACTGCTTGCAGTTCTAGCTAGGGGGCCAAGCCCGAGGGGCTGAGGGAACTCCTATGCAAGTATACGTGTTTCCTAGGACCAGCGGTGCTAGGAACCCTATTGTAATTGTAAAGATTTTTATTTTAATTTTTCTCCAGCTAAAAGTGGTGCTGCAGGCTAAACCGTGCAAGGGAGGGCGGTGCAATTTGGAGGGTTGGTCCAGACTCCTGTGAATATCTCAGACACAAAAACCTACATATATCCGCCTTCAGGGGGCGCTATAACCTAGGCCAACATGTTTTTGCCTATAACTCCCAAACCGTGTGTCGCACATTCAAAAACCTTGTATCCCCAGATTCCCTGAATGGAGCTGAATGACTTTGCGATTGGCCACGCCCACTTCCGGTTAGAAAGTTTTTTCGCAAAATTGCAAAACCTGGAAAACCTGGAAAACCTACTTTTCGAACTCCTCCTTGAGATTTTGTCCGATCTGCGTGAAACTTGGCACGTACACTCTTCAGCTGGATCTGATCTAAAGTTATCAAGAGAATTTAGCTCGGTCAAAAAATGCGCTAATTATTCACAAACGAATTTCTGTAGCTAGCTCTAAAAATGGAAACTGTTTGATATCTCGGTCAAACTAAATGCTATTAACACCAAATTTGAGATCCTTGGTTGCCATGGCACTGGGAAGGGATGAGCCGAATTTGGCGAATTTTGGCCACTGGGGGGCGCTACAAATATGGGAAGTTTATATCTCTTGAACGGCTACACCGATTTTTACCAAATTTGGTCGGTATGATGTAGGGCCAATTCTGAGGCCATATCTTGAAGGTGGTCATGACTGCTCAATGTGAGCGTGGCTTAGTACAACAAATCCAAATCGGCACACATTCAGCCTTTTGCACTTCAACTGCACTTCCCATCACAGCAAATACCACTGCTCAGACGTTGGCCTGTGTCCTCACTTTTGCCCCGAGCCCGTCATCCTTTGGTGCCAACTTCCGTGGGCTCTGCGGTGCGCGGGGTCCGAGTCGCGCGGGGGGGCTTGGCCCCCGTACATAACTGCTTGCAGTTCTACTTAATATTTATTTTTAATTTTTATTCTTTTTTTTTTCTCCTTTATTTTTTTGGGGGGTTTTGTTTGCCCAGTCAGTGTACTGTCCCTCCCTTCCCCCACACCTCTATGCTGGTACAGAGTGTACAACGAAGGTATTGTAAAGTTTTATGGGATGGGATCAAACAATATAAATCTGATTTCAAATAAAACAAAAAGATATAAAATTATAGCTCATTTGAAATCCCACTCATGTGACTTGACAATGCTCCAAGTGACCCATCTTAATGAAGCAGAATCACTCAAATTGTGACAAAGATGGGTTGGGCAAGTTTTTTCAGCATCAGGTAATGCAGCCTCTAGAGGCGTCAGTATCCTGATAGCGAAGACAATATCATTTAGGTTGTTAAAGCAAAATGTTGATAAAGATGGTACAGTGCATAAGGAAAGTATTCACAGCGCTTCACTTTTGCACATTTTGTTATGTTACAGCCTTATTCCAAAATGGATTTAATTCATTTTTTTCCGCAAATTTCTACACATATTACCCCATAATGACAACTTAAAAAAAGTTTGAGATTTTTGCAAATTTATTAAAAATAAAAAACAAAGAAATCACTTGTACATAAGTATTCACAGCCTTTGCGATCAAGCTCAAAATTGAGCACAGGTGCATTCTGTTTCCACTGATCATCCTTGAGATGTTTCTACAGCTTCATCGAAGTCCACCTGTGGTACATTCAGGTGATTGGACATGATTTGGAAAGGCACACACCTGTCTATAAAAGGTCCCACAGTTAACAGTGTATGTGAGACCACGAAACAAGCATGAAGCCGAAGAAATTGTCTGTGGACCTCAAAGATAGGATTGTCTTGAGGCACAGATCTGGGGAAGGGTACAGAAAAAATTCTGCTGCTTTAAAGGTCCTAATGAGCACAGTGACCTCCATCATCCGTAAATGGAAGAAGTTTGGAATCACCAGGACTCTTCCAAGAGCTGACCGTCCCTCTAAACTGAGTGATCGGGGGAGAAGGGCTTTAGTTAGGGAGGTGACCATAACCCGATGGTCACTCTGACAGAGCTCCAGGGTTCCTCTGTGGAGGGAAGAGAGCCTTCCAGCAGGACGACCATCGCTGCAGCACTCAACCAATCAAGCCTGTATGGTAGAGTGGCCAGACAGAATCCACTCCTTCGTAAAAGGCACATGGCGGCTCACCTGGAGTTTGCCAAAAGGCACCTGAAAGACTCTCAGACCATGAGAAACTCAATTTCATGACAAATTCTCTGTTCTGATGAGACAATGATCGTGAATGCCGAGCGTTATGTTTGGAGGACACCAGGCACCGCTCATCACCTGGCCAATACCATCCCCACAGTGAAGCATGGTGGTGGCAGCATCATGCTGTGGGGATGTTTTTCAGCTGCAGGAACTGGGAGACTTGTCAGGTTTTAGGGAAAGATGAATGCAGCAATGTACAGAGACATCCTGGAAGAAAACCTGCTCCAGAGCGCTCTTGACCTTAGACTGGGGCGACAGTTGATCTTTCAACAGGACAGCGACCCTAAGCGCACAGCCAAGATATCGAAGGAGTGGCTTCAGGACAACTCTGTGAATGTCCTAGAGTGGCCCAGCTGGAGCCCAGACTTGAATCCCATTAGACATCTCTGGAGGGATCTGAAAATGGCTGTGCACGGACGCTCCCCATCCAACCTGATGGAGCTCGAGAGGTTCTGTAAAGAGGAATGGGCGAAACTGGCCAGAGATGGGTGTGCCAAGCTTGTGGCTTCATATTCCAAAAGACTTGAGCCTGTAATTGCTGCCAAAGGTGCCACAACAAAGTATTGAGCAAAGGCTGTGAATACTTGTGTACATATTATATTTCTGTTCTTTATTTCTAATAAATTTGCAAACATTTAAAAAAAACTTTTTTCATGTTGTCATCATGTGGTATTGTGTGTAGAATTTTGAGGGAAAAAATGAATTGAATCCATTTTGGAATAAGGCTGTAACATAAGAAAATGTAGAAAAAGTGAAGCGCTGTGAATACTTTCCGTATTCACTGTATATATATCATTTTATCGGGCTTCTCACAAAATAAAAAATGTACTTTAGTTAATGTTTATGCTCCTAATACTGGATAAAATACCTTTTTATCTAAATTGAACTTGGTGCTGTCAGAATTTGCAGGTGACCCCATCCTACTGGGCGGGGATCTTAACCTGGTCAGTAATGCTCTGCTGGACAGGTCTGGACGTCCCCTCCCATCAGATGGAGCATTGTCAAATGCCTTAACAGAAGTACGGAACTCCCTTGCGCTAGCTGATATTTGGCGTGTTGTTAACCTTGACAAACAAGAATACACTTTTTATTCCCATGCTCATAACTCATATTCTCGGATTCAGTTCAGTTCAGACAACTTTATTAGTCCCCAGGGGGCAATTCAGTTCAAGCAGTTCTGGCGTTAAAAAAAACACAAACAACAACCATGGCATAACAGCAAGCAGCAGACGACAAACATGAGTACAATTGATTACTTGCTTCTCTCTTGGTCCTTGGTTAGCAATGTAATTGATTGTAAAATACATAACATTATTCTCTCAGACCATCCTCCCCTGCCAGTACTCTTTACCCCTACTGCCACTTACAATAAAATGAAACAATGGAGATTTAATAACTCTTTGCTGAAAGATAAAAATGTTGTGTCTATGATAAATGAAAAAATACAGGAGTATATAGAGATTAATCTTAAATCAGTCCAGTCAGTTCAGACTATATGGGAAGCCTTTAAGGCAACTTGCAGAGACTGGATAAACTATTCAACAGCTAGGAAAAAGGAAAAAAACACAAGGGAGCATGGTCTGAGTAAGGAACTCAAATCCCTAGAATCAAGACATATGTTGGACCAAGATAACTCTCAATTAAAGAATTCAATGATGATTATAAAAACAGAATTAAAAACAATTTTTCATGAAGAAAATGCATTTGCTCTTTTTCAACTACGCCGAAGACACTTTGAGACTGGTGAAAAGGCTGGTAAATTACTCGCCTTACGACTTAAACAGCAAGAAAATCCCCAGTCAATTACAAGTGTTAAAGATGAGGATGGGTCTTTAGTTTGTGACCAAAACCAAATTAATCAAGTCTTTTAAAGGTTCTATAGTAAGCTTTACAAATCGGACTGCTCCACTAGTGAAAGGTAGGGAATCAATGGAGTCACCTGTCCTGGAAAATGAAGTAAAATCTGCTGTTAAATCTCTGTCAACTGGTAAGACACCAGGCAACGATGGTTATACAGCTAAGTTTTAAAGATATTGCAAGACAGGCTAATACCAGTTCTAACGCTGCTTTTCAATGACATAATAATTAATCAATCCATGCCATTAACCATGCGCTAAGCAACAATCTCTTTTATTCCTAAACCAGGCAAGGACCATTTGCAAATGAGTAATTATAGACTCTTGAGTATTTTAAATAGTGATTACAAATTATTTGCAAAGATCCTTGTAAAGCAAATGGATAATGTCATAACTTCTTTGATACATCTTGACTAAGATATATATATATGTATATATATTTATATATATATATATACAGCGGGGAAAATAAGTATTGAACACGTCAACATTTTTCTCAGAAAATATATTTCTAGTAGAGCTATTGACATGAAATTTTCACCAGATGTCGGCAAAAACCCAAGTAATGCAAATATGCAAAGAAATCCAAACATTAATGTCCATAAATTAAGTTATGTGTAATAAAGTGAAATGACACAGGAAAGAAGTATTGAACACATGAAGAAAAGGAGGGGAAAAAGGTATGGAAAGCCAAGAAAGCAGCTGGAGTCTGTTAGTATTTAGCAAGTAATCCTGTCCCCTATCAATGCAAAGTAATATCAGCTGTTTTAGTCCTGATTGACGCCTTTAAAAAGGTTTCTCATCACCAAGGTGTCAGACAAGAAGCATTACATGATGGGTAAAAGCAAAGAGCTGTCTAAAGACCTACGCAACCTTATTGTTGCAAAACACACTGAAGGCATTGGTTACAGGCGCATTTCTAAACTTCTGAAAGTTCCAGTGGGCACCATTGGGGCCATCACCCAGAAGTGGAAAGAACACGGCATCACCATAAACTTGCCACGGCCAGGTGCTCCTCGCAAGATTTCAGACAGAGGAGTCAAAACAATAATCAGAAGGGTTCTCCAACAGCCCAGGACCACTCGTGGAGAGCTTCAAAAAGACCTGGAATCAGCAGGTACAGTTGTTTCAAAGAAAACAATAAGTAATGCACTCAACCGCCATGGCCTCCATGCACGCACACCACGCAAGACTCCATTTCTGAAGAAAAAGCATGTTGAAGCTCGTTTGAAGTTTGCGACACAACATTTGGACAAACCCATGACATTCTGGGAGAACATAGTCTGGTCAGATGAGTCCAAAATTGAACTCTTCGGATGTCATAAGACACAACACGTTTGGGGGCCGAAATGGCACCGCACATCACCCCAAAAACACCATACCAACAGTGAAGTTTGGAGGTGGGAACATCATGGTGTGGAGCTGTTTTTCAGCATGTGGTACTGGCAGACTTCATATCATTGAAGGAAAAATGAATGGAGAAAAGTATCGAGACATTCTTGATCAGAATCTGCTGCCATCTGCCAGGCTGCTGAAGATGAAAAGAGGGTGGATCTTTCAGCAAGACAACGATCCCAAGCACACAGCCAAGGAAATGCTCAACTGGTTTAAGAAAAAGAAAATAAAGCTGCTAGAATGGCCCAGTCAATCGCCCGACTTGAATCCAATTGAAAATCTTTGGAAAGAACTGAAAATCCGAGTTCACAGAAGAGACCCCCGGAACCTTGGAGATTTGAAGGCAGTTTGTGTGGAAGAATGGGCCAAAATCACACCTGAGCAATGTATTCGACTGGTTTCTCCATACAGGAGGCGTCTTGAGGCTGTAATCACCAACAAAGGTTTTTGCACTAAGTATTAAATACATTTCAGTAAGCGTGTTCAATACTTCTTCCCTGTGTCATTTCACTTTATTACACATAACTTAATTTATGGACATTAATGTTTGAATTTCTTTGTATGTTTACATTACTTGGGTTGATGCCAATATCTGGTGAAAATTTCATGTCAATAGCTCTACTAGAAATATATTTTCTGAGAAAAATGTTGACGTGTTCAATACTTATTTTCCCCGCTGTATATATATATTAGGGCTTTCAAATGATCAATTTTTTTAATCGCGATTAATCGCATTTTGTCCATAGTTAACTCGTGATTAATCGCAATTTTTTTGGCATATTTTTTTCTGTTCTAAATGTACCTTAATGTAATTTTTTCATGTTCTTAATACTTTTAACAACATAAGAAAGGTCAAATATGCTAGCATTATGAAAATGTTTATTCAACACTTCAAATCATGCAGGAAAATAAATCCAGGGTTGTCTGCTTTTGGCAAGGGGGGGCGTCGGGCTCTCTGCATCTGCCGTGTGTTTGGCTTGCAAGTGGTGTCCACTGACACTGCACGTTTTTCTTCTTTGCCTTTTTCACGTAGTGTTCTACTTTATGTCAGTCAGTATCACACTGATGATCGCCATGGCTCCGGTGCAGCAAAACAATAAAAAGCACGACTTGAAATTCAAACTTTCTGTCGTGATATATTCTGAGGAAAACTCAGGAGAAGCAGCCGCTAGACGTTTCTCTGTCGACCCCAAGAGAGTGAGAGAAACGGAGCTTCAGCGTCTGTCCAAGGAGGACAGCAGCAGGGATGAGTTAGCAGCAAATGGGCACGTCACAAGAGAGTGTCCCGCAAAATGATCAGGGCGATGGAGAAACAAATGTGCGCCACCGTGAGTGACAGCAGAGATGTGGAGTTTGCAGCGAGTGCTGCTTTTCAACGCTGTTTTTAACGAACCGCCAACCCTGCTTCTTCTTCTTCTGATTCCCTTTCTTATTCTTCTGCCACCCTCTGTATCAAGACTACGGGTGCCGCCGTCAGCCGTAAATCATACAATGCGCGTTTTTTTTGTTTTTGTTTTTTTTTTATACCGAGCATTAATTGCGCGTTAAAAAAATTTACGGCGTTAAAAAAATTAACGGCGTTAATATATATATATATATGTATATATATATGTGTATATATATATGTATATATATGCATATATATATGCATATATATATATGCATATATATATATATATATATATATATATGCATATATACATATATATATATATGCATATATATATATATGCATATATATATATGCATATATATATATATATATGCATATATATATATATATATATATATATATATGCATATATATATATATGCCTATATATGCATATTTTAAAAGAATTATAAGAATTATAGTTGAATAGCTTTACTTCTGTTTTTATATTGCTCCAATAGTTCTGTGTCTATCTTTCAAATCTGTAGTAGTTCTCTGTATACTGTTTGTTAAACCACGGAAACCTGTTCAGATCTATTTCGCTATTTGAGTTTCAAAATGTGTCAGCATCACTGAGATTTACTTTTTTTCTCTTCCTAGCAATGTGACCCAGAAAAGCTCATCACAGAGAGTAAATTCCTACAGCTTGAGTCTCTACAGGAGCTAATGAAGGTGATTTTTTCAACATTTCTTACCAATATAAATATATGAGAGAGAGAGAGAGAGAGACAGACAGACAGACAGAGACAGAGCTCTGAATTGTTATGTCGTTTATTGATTTGGTATAGTACAATGCTGGTGCTTGCAGGCTTGTATGGATAAATCTATGTAATCTGTTTAATAGCATTAATGTCATGGACAGTAAAAAGATGACAAATAAATATCCCCAAACAGAAACAAACTAGATATTGTCTCCTCCTTAGGCTCTGATATCAGTCACCCCAGATGAAGAGACATATGATGAGGAGGATGCTGCCTTCTGCTTGGAGATGTTGCTGCGTATAGTTCTGGAGAACCGGTAGGAATGGCAGTCTGTCAGTAACACTTTCACAGTACATCATGTGTGTTGTCTGGGTCATTTTGAACACAACCAACATCTCCTTCTTGTTTGTGTGAAGAGACCGTGTGTCATGTGTGTGGCAGACGGTGCGTGATCACCTCTACCACCTCTGTGTCCACACCAATGAGAGCTGCTTCCTGGTGGAGAGGGCTGTGGTGGGACTCCTTCGACTCGCAATCCGCCTGCTGCGACGAGAAGATATTAGCTCTCAGGTACACCATGCACACACACACACTGACGTCACAGGCTGAGACAATCATGTCAGGTCAGCTTAACTCCAAACAGCCGATGGGCTTTGGTTCCAAATCCATGTGGCTTGTTAATGTCTTTGAATAGCACATTGACTTTTTTTTAAGTGAATGTCCACTCAAACTCTTATTAGTGTACATTAAATCATCTTCAGGCTAAGGATGCATTGGCTGACAGAGAGGTGCAGCAGGGGCATTCCACTACATATATTATATTCTATACTAGAGAAGTAGTTCCAACAGATTCATGGAATCGTGTTTTATTTTAAAATGTACATGTGGAAGTGAAAGTGATTCCGTACTTATCTATATCTGCAGTCTGACTCAGTGAATGAAGACTGTATAAGCCTGTCATTGGGGCACCTGTTACAGTCAGCATTCCTCTGTTTCTTCTGCTGTCTGTGTGGGATTGTCTCCACAGGAAACAACAACCTCCAAGCTAGCATCCTACATGCTGAAAATGTTACCCTCTCCAAAGGGCTGGGCAAAGTCTCCACTTCTTTAAGATATACTGATATATTTTCAAATAAGATGTAGTCTCAGATAGGCATGGGCTGGTATGAGATTCTGACGGTATGATAACCTTAGGCAAAAATATCACGGTTTCACGGTATTATGATTAAAGCTCTAAAATGTGTATTTTGAATGTCTGTATTTAAAAACAAAAAAAGGAAAAAACTTTTCCATTCAACAGTCATTTATTTTTAAACAAATATATAGAACATGGATATTTGAAAATATGTATTTAAAATAAATAACAAAAAAATGACTGAATTCTTTCTAAATAAAATAATAATCATAAAAAAATAAATGCAGTCCTTAATGCAGTCCTTTAATGGAAGATAAAGCTGCAACTCAAGTCACAACATAAATGAATTATTTTTAGTGAAAAAACAACACCACCACAAAATGCAAATAAAGGCAATCACTTAACCTGTGGCTCAAGATCAGAACATAAATAATTGAAAAAAGTAAGACACTTCTAAGATAAAAAATAAATAAACGTAGGCAGGAGATTAAAACTGAATCTGAACATTTTTTGGATTTGCTCACTTAGCCTACTATACATTTCTCTCAGTCCAAGTTATGATGCAGGAATGTGAGCATGTTCACTTTCCCTGGGTTTAGCTTAGAGTGGTGAGGTGAGAGGATGTGTCCACTAGAACTGAACACCCTCTCTGAGGGCACACTGGTGGCTGGGATGCAGAGAAATGTTCTCGCTACACTGCTAAGGAGAGGTAACTCTTCCACTAGTGGGGCAGATAACCAGAGGGATTGTGCATTTTATGATAAAAGCGTCAAATTTGGTATGCCTGTAGCCAAAGGCATATAGAAAAAAATTAGATGTGGAGGCACGACTAATTTTCAATATGGAGGCCATTTTTCAAGATGGCCGCCAGTGACGACTGTTTTCAGATTAACAATGGATAATAGGTGATAGAAACATAAATGTTGGTACAGTTATAGCCAAAGACATGGGAAACATGTAGAGAGATCAAGACTTTTCCATATGGTGGCTATTTTTCAAAATGGCCACCAGTGACAACTGTTTTTAGATGAAATTCCACATTAACAATAGATAATATGTGATAGGAGCATCAAATTTGGTACAGTTATAGCCAAAGACATGGGGAACATGTGGAGGGATCAAGACTTTTCAATATGACAAAAATTAGATGTGGAGGCACGACAAATTTTCAATATGGCAGCCATTTTCAAGATGCCCACCAGTGAAAACTGTTTATAGATAGATAATATATAATAGATTTCACATTAACAATGGATAAAATGTAATATAAGCATCAAATTTGGTACCGTTATGGTCAAATACACTAAAAAAATACGGATATGGACCCTAATAAATGATCAATATGGTGGTCATTTTCCAAATTGGCTGCCAATGACAACTGCTTTTCGATCAATTTTCATATTAATGATGGATATAATGTGATATTGATTATATATCAAGGATATATGTTGGATTTATCTGCATTGCACTTGGGAACTATCATTTAGATTATACTTTTTTTCAGGATGGTGACCAAGATGGCAGCCAACGAGCAAAAAATGGTAGTTATAAAGTTGCCTAGATTTGTCTGATTTGGATGATCTTTGTGTCGTTATATTTTTCTGGATCTGAAGTAAAGTAAATGAACATCAGAATTGCTCACAAGCTGCAATTCAAGACTCAAAATATGTGATAGTCTAAGTAGGTCCAGCGCGGGAAAGTCTATTTAGCACTCCCCTTCACAGTAATAGAGAGTTGTGCATTCTAAGGCAGCTTTTTTGCACCTGCACTGCCTAACACAACCCTTCTTACATTGACAGGAGACAAGTTCATAGCTGGACTGGCTTGCACCCCACAGGCATGTCCAGAAGGGTGCATAATAACCCTCAGATGTCTTTGACCAGCCCCATTTACATGGTGAAGGTAGTTCTGATGTAGGTACCAGCATCTGACCTCACACATGTCCTCCTTGGTAAATTGCTCTCTTGACATGTTCTGAACTTTGGGTTCAGGGTTAGGTTAACTTTGAACTTTGTCAAATGCTCTGCAAGTGAACTGTACCCACTCCCCTTGTCTACTCGCGTATTTTGCAATGGGCATGTCAATGCTTCTTCTGCTTTGACTTCCTGACATATTGCACAGAGATTCCAGTCTGTCTTAGATGTAGACCTTTGATCAACAAGATTCACAACTTTAAAGTTCTTCACCATTTTCTTAAGTGAAAGCCAAGGGACTATCCTTTTACCACCTTTATTAAAGCACATTAACATATGGGATACAACTAGGGTGATAACTACCCTACACCTAGTCCGATTGTTCATCCAGTGACATTTAATTCCTGTGCGATCTGTACTAAAATGTAAAACTAAATGAAAGTCATTTAAAGCCCCAATACCCTTGGTTTGGCTCTCCCGTGCTGGCACTTCCTGTCTATTCAGGTGCGGCTATCTAACTACATCATGTCATCAACAACTAGATGTGGGGCTAGCATTAGATAGCATTTAGGAAACTAAACTACACTACCACTAAACTATCACTAAACTACCACAAATAAGTGAAGCTTTATAAAACAGGGTGTATTAGCTGTCACTGAACCCCATTCTGAGTTTCACAGCAGTGGTGTCACCAGTGTGCCCTGGTTGTGCTTTGACATCCACTCTATTTAGGACAATTTTATTTCGTGGAAATATGAATGTACACAAATCTACACAGACTACCCTAACTCTAAACCTAACTCTAACCCTAACTGATATCCAAATAAGATAAATGCAATTGTATTGAAAGCACTGTTTTTGTAGGCATGCCCGCCATCTTGAACATTTTTGGTAGTTGGCTGCCATCTTTGCCACCATATTGAAAAAGGAGTAATTCAAATGAAGGTTCCCAAGTGCTATGCTTAGTAGATAAATCCAACATATATCATCATATCATTTATGTCCATCATTATTATGAAAATTGATCTAAAAAGAGTTATCACTGGCAGCCATTTTGCAAAATGGTCACCATATTAAAAATGTATGATGGGTCCATATCTGTATTGTTTTTCCTTTGTGTCTTTGAGCATAACTACCAAATTTGATGCTTCTATCTCTTATTATCCATTGTTAATATGAAATTTTATCTAAAAACAGTGATAAGTCTTGACCCCTCTACATGTTCCCCATTTCTCTGGCTATAATTGTACCAAATTTCATGTTTCTTTCACCTATTATCCATTGTTAATGTGAAATTAATCTTGAAAATGGCCGCCATATTGAAAATTTGTCGTGCCTCCACATTTAATTTTGTTCTATATGTCTTTGGCTACAAGTGTACCAAATGTGATGCTTTTATCATAAAATGCACAATCCTAATATAATTTCTAGCTAAGCTGCCCCACTACACATGTGTCTTCCACCATGCCAGTCGGTCAGCATCAGAGGATATGGGAGCATAAGACAAATAGTGTTTAATCTCCATTTTCACTCTTTCTTTTGGGGAGTATCTTCGGCTTCAACTCTTTGTTTTGCTGATGTAATTTTTTTCAGCAAAGAAGACAGAGATTTGGCTTTCTTCTTTGTGGCAGCAGAGGGGGCAGTGGTGGTGGAAGTGCTGGTGCCCTATTCTTGATCAGCAGTGGCTGCAGGTGATTCTTCAGGTGGCAGTAAGATTGTGTGGCCTGCCAGGTTCACAGCCTCCACTCCAGCAGACCTGATGATGTCATCCTTGTTTTGACTAAAGTTGTCCTTGAACGTGGGACCAGTGAAGCAAGCGATGTCAATCACCTTCTTGACTCTCTCACAGGAGTAACGTTGTTGCAGATCATCCATCATTACCTTTTTCATTTGTTTTGTTAGGGCATCATCTCCCTCATTCTCATTCAGTAGGTTAGTGATGTGTTCCATAACAGGCTTCAAAGAAGAGAGGGTGGTCTTTGTTTCAGAGCCAAGTAAATCTGTGAAGTCATTGAGAGGCCCCAGGAGTTGGCAGACCCTCTCCAAAGTTTGCACATCATTGTCTTTGGGCATTAAATGCCATAAGCTCCTGTCTGCTGCAAGAACTGCACAACATGCTTGTTGCTGTTCGAGGAATCTCTCAATCATTTTGAAAGTGGACCCCCATCTTGTCACTACATCATGAATGAGCGAATTTTCAGGAATTTCCAGGGTTGCCCGCTGCTTCTTCAGTTCTCTTTTTCTCTTCCAGCTGCGAGAGAAACCTTGTACAAGATGCCTGCATGCTGGTACAGCTGTGTCAACTTTTTGAATTTTGAGTGCTTTGGCTATAGCTAGGTTAAGGTTATGGCCAAAACATCCAAGCCAAACATAGGGTTGGTCATGAAATGCTTTTTTCATATTCGCTGCGTTGTCTGTTGTGATGGTAGACAATTTGCCATCTGTGATGTTCCACTCCTGCAGCATGTTTTCAAAAAACTCTAAGATGTGCTCAGCTGTGTGGTCCTCTGGGAAAAACATAGTTTATAGACAGAAGGACTTTAGCTCCCACTCTGGAGAGAGGAAATGCACCGTGAAGCTGATGTATGGTTCGCCACCACCACCACTGCTAGTCCCCAAATCAGTTGTTGCAGAAAACCACACCCCTTTTGCCACTTGTTTCTGCACATGAGCTTTGACCATGGAGTACATCTTAGGGATTTCATTCTTTGAGAAGAATTTCCTTGATGGCACTTTGTAAAGGCACTGCTGTCTTCATCAATTTCAGAAACCCAGGTTTCTCCACAGCTTGAAAGGGCATCATGTCTTTGGCAATGAAGTATGCCACAGCATTGTTCAGGTCTTTAGCATGCTTTGATGTGGGTGCATAGGTGACTTGTTTCTCAAATGATTGCTGAATTGTAGGCTGACCTTCAGCTTTTGAGGTGGATGCCCTGTTGCTGCCAGAGCTACTGCTGTCCTAAAAAGAAAAAAATAAGACAGACATGTGAATTTAACCTGAATTTGTAATGACACAGCAGGTTATACAAGCTAAACTTAATTGTAGCAAGTAAAAAAACATTACACATGTGCTTCTTTTCTTCACCTCATGTTAGAGAGGAATCTAGCTGGTGTTATCCATCTTAGCAATAAAGACTGATGAAAGAAAACAAGTTATGGATAACTTTTTTTTTTTTTTTTACTGAGGCAGATATGGTAACTAGCATGCTAAGATGGATCCATTACTATCATAGAGATAAAGAAAAGATATGGTAACTACCATCTGCCTCAGTAACAAGCCCATTTCACTAATGTCAGATACTGATACGCTCGTTCATTTCAAGACAACCTTAACTTTACCTTGAATTTAGCATACAGCGATGGATGGTGCTCCCGTAGATGCGCTATCATATTTGATGTATTGCCTCCTCGGGCTTCCACTGTCCTCAAGCATGTTTTGCACGTCGGGCGACCCTCTTCCTCCAAGCCGTGGCCGTCTGGCTTTTTATGGTAGCCGAAGTACTCCCATACAGCCGACTTGGTCCTTTTAGACGGGGGGAAAAGTTCGGGGGGCTCGCCTCCTTCAGCCATCATGCTGTTTGTCACTCACAGCAACCAGGTGCGGAGGGAGGGGCACTTTACGTTGCAGCTGCACGCGGCGTGAGGGACCTCTACTTTCTCTCTGACGAGACGTCACATCACATTAAAAAAAAAAAAAAAAAAAAAAAAGCTCATACCGCAGGAATGGTATGACGGAAAATTTTAGTGGTTTTGAAACCGTGATTTTTTCATACCATGGTATACCTTGAAACCGGTAACCGGCCCATGCCTAGTCTCAGACAGACATTTATATCGATATAGTTTGAAGTTGAGCCATATAACATGTGTCTTCTATAAAGCTATCCCAGTGTGTGTCTCTCCTCATTCACACTCTCTGCACAGCTCTGCTAACTGAGGGAGACACAGCACACTGACTCTATTTTAATCAAGCTGCTAATTAGTGTACAGTGCAACAGACCCATATGTTACAAGTGCTATTTCTGTGCCATGAATGAAATCATTACAGATGCATTATAAAAAAAATTAAAGTAAGCCTTCAGTTTTGCGTGATAACTTTATCTAAATGAAACTACTGAGGTATCTGGATGGCAACACATTCTGATCTTTGAGTTTACACAGTTTAGATTCAGCGATGACTAATTGGTTTTCCTTGTGTGAGTGAAGGGCCAGGGGTTGGTTTCCAACTGCGACGGTGTCAAAAGTTAGCAGACACCCAAGCCATCATAAAACACTAAACCTGAGTTTGACCTGCACGCCAAATGGTGGGAGATGCCTAAATGTTTATGCTGCCGTGGAAGGATAGAGGGGTCATTTTGGGAAGAAGACATAAAGTGGACCGCAGCCAGGTTAGATGAGTTATGGGAAAGGAGCAGGGAGACAGGTCAACTCCTCTTTTAGTCTATTGGATAATTTACCAAAGTGACCAATTAGAAGAAGTGGGTGTGAACTGGAAAAGGGACTCTAAAAACCCTTGCATAGGAAGACAAGGAAGGGTGGCACTTGGTAGAACTCCTAAGATAGAAGGCTGATAGGAGTTCTGATAGGGCAGAGGGCAAATCATTTTGGCTTTGCTTTTGCCATAGATTTGAGAATACCAGAAAAGAGGCCGCTTCTGGATCGGATGCTGGCATTGAGGTCTGTTTCAATAAAGATAACTCTATCATTCCACCTAGCCTTGCCTCCGCAGAGTTCTTTTATCAACATACTACTCGCCAACACTTTCGATGAAGAGAGCCCAGAAACCACACTAGAATTATGAAGAAATGACTGTGGTCAAGGTGGAGTGGTTTGAAAGCATGTGAACACTTTTGTATACATTTAGCAGGTCTGTGTGTGTATTGGTTGTGGTGGTTCTTCCTGGTATGATTTTTGAATGGAGTCTGTATCCATGTCTTGTCCTTCATAGAAGTCTTCCTCAGAGAGTGTTTCCCAGTCTGATGACACCATTGAAATTTGTAACTAGCACTGCACAGTTTTGGAGATCTAAAAACTTTAGACTGGCTCCAACATGTGTGACAACAGGTAGAACAGTGTGCTTTTCTCCTGCAGCAGCACAGCAGAAAAGTGACACGTTTGCAATGTATGACAATTCAGAGCTCGTGTCTTTGGCAACGATTGACCGACTGTGGAGCATGCAGTCCTGGTGCTTGCACCATCAAGGTACTGAACCCCAAATTACTCCTGATGAGCAGTGGGCACCTTGCACGGCAGCATCAGTGTATGAATATGTCTGTGAGCGTGTGATGTGACCAGTGTTGTAAAGCACTTTGAGATCCATTTTAGTGATGGTATAATTGAATGGATGTTCAATGTACTTAAAGGTCCATTGAAGTAAGAGCATCATGTCTCCCCCTGTACACACACAGGTTCTCCTCTCTCTGCGTCTCCTGCTGATGATGAAACCTCACGTCTTGTCCCGGGTCAGCAGGGAGGTTGCCTATGGCCTTCATGAGCTGCTGAAGACTAATGCAGCCAACATCCATTGTACGGACGACTGGTACACGCTCTTCTCCCTGCTGGAGTGTATTGGAGCCGGAGTGAAACCTCCTGCCTCTTTCCAGCTCACCTCCACCACTACTGACAATGACACAGGTTCCGTATTGGTCTCAGCATCCAGACTAGCCTTGTGATTGTGATTGTGATTGTGACTTGTGGTTTTACACTGATGGGCATATATTCAGTCCAACCTCCATTTCATATGGCTTGACAGCGCTGTTGTAAAAGCTTGCAGCTGGTCTCTGATAGTGTTGTTGATATGATATGATGCTGATTGTACACCTCTCCTGTCCCCGCCTGCTGTGTTGGGAGCTAACACACTATAAACTGTTGAATGGTCACCAGACAATTACTAGTTGATAAACACACTAAATAAAAAGTGGTGTTGTAATGAGTACTCTTAAAATAATTTCATCCAGTTTGTATTATTCAAAGTAAACAGTGATACAACATGAGCCTTTGTTACGCAAAAAACTCAAGCATGTAGACAGTGGCAGAGAATGAAGATCAATGATGATGTATTTGTGTGCCCAGGAGCCCAGTCAGACAGTGAGCTGTCTCCTCATCATCCAAGTGAAGTGAATGTAGACCGTGGCTACACATCTGACTCAGAGGTCTACACTGAGCACAGCAAGACCAGGATCCCTCGCTCCACAACAGATGTGGATGTAGCAAGCAGTGGATGGCTCGTGGTCAGCACACACATGCCTACACACAAACATATCCTCACATACCGACTTGTGCTTAGTATGACATCAAACCACTGTGATAACAGTAAGAATAAATGTTTTCATATTGAATCTTTGAACATATAATTATAGTCAATAAGTGGTCACATAATGGCTTAAAATTGGTAGAATTAAGATCTACAAGAGGAGAAACGTTATTTGTCAGTGATTTTTACATTCAACATAACACACCTGAAGCTTGTCCTCTGCATTTAACCCATCACTAACTGTAAATTGTAAGTATACACACATATACATGTCAGGCGCCCGGGGAGCACATGGAGGTTCCGGTGCCTTGCTCGGCAGTAACCCAGAAGTGAACTGGCACCTCTTCAGCTACCAGTCCGTATTGTGGTCTGTAGCCAGACTTGAACCGGCCACCCTCCGGTCCCCAAGCCAAGTCTCTACCAACTGAGCTACTCCTGCCCCCAAAGACCCTTGACGTAAAGATTTCACTGATGTGTGGTCGAATTCTGATGCATATTTAAATTCCTTGGTTTCTATTTTTTTCCAGGTCGGGAAAGATGACCTTGAATCGAGTAAGACCCCACCAGTCAGCTCTAAAGCTCAGCTGAATCACCCACTGGTCAACCAGTACAGTCTTACACTGGGTCAGGATCTTGGCCAGCATGACACCAAGTCTCTCATCAAATGTGTGGAAACACTCTCTTTCATCGTTCGTGATGCTGCCCACGTCACCCCTGACAACTTTGAGCTGTGTGTTAGAGCTATACGAGTGTTTGTGGAGGCCAGCCTCAACGGAGGTGAGACACTGAAATACATTTTAGATTTTATAGGATTAGATTTGAAAAGTCATAGGGTTCTCACACTTCTTACTCAAAGGTCTGCATCTGATTTCTATTCAAGGTAAGGGGTCCCGAATGATTGATGCCAACAAAATAACATTTAATCAATAAATGGATTGGCACTCAGTGGAGCACATACCTCCACCAATGCCCAATTGCTCCTGTTTGTATTCACTCATTTACAATATGCCAGCCACCTAAATACAGCAGATTTTTTTTAAACATGATCCATGCATTGTTTGCCGAGAAATTCACGAAAATTTGGAAAAATGCCCTCTTTCAATGTGAAAAGAGTGCAGATGTAGGCCTATGTATTTTAAACAAAAAAGTGAACAACATTTGTGGTCATTGCAGTTTAGATTTCTGACTGCACCACGACATCTCTGTCCATACGTGTTTGTGTCAAACTCTGGCACAGCCACGTATGGACTCAAACATATTTTTGCAAGTACATTTACACTCGTTGGAGACGTTGTGTAGTTGGGGAAAAGATACAATATGTTTCTGTAATTTAGGAGCTGACAGCAAATTCTCCAGTGTAATGTTAATGCATGAACTCTCTCAACACGCTCTCACTTTCTCCTGCAGTTAACTTAGCCATGACTTAAATATTAACATCATGGACATAAGCCTGATATGCTGCTGTGTATTCAACATCACAATTATCAACACAAGAATCTATCAGTTTTATTCACTTCAAAACTTAAAACGTTAACTGTCATAATGTATGGGAACTTTCATAAGAAATGCTCTGGGTGGGGTCCCGATTGACTTGCTGACCTCTGTCTACATCTAGACTGAGGTCTGGACATAGAAATGCCATTTACTAAATACAGTACCTGATTAAGATGAAGTGAAAATAAATTGACCAAAAAGACATGAAAGTGGTCAATGTGTATAACAAAAATGGCAGGTGCTCTTTGTTAAGTGTCTGGATGTGCAATCTTCCAAAGGTTGGCATTACAGAGGACCATCGTTGTCTTATTGAGACCTCTAAACCTTTCACTTATTTTGAGGATTCTGGTGTTGCTAACCATAAATTTGCAACAGGCCTGTCTGTGATTTCTGTTTTCATGTGATGGATGAGCTTATTGTAGTTTTTCATGCCTCATTTGCATGGACTAATCCTTCTACCTCTCTTCAGCAGATAGTTGCTTTTGTGTGTGTGTGTGCTATACATACCTCGCTGCAACCCATCTTTTTACACTTCAGGTCTGTTTTTTTTATCTTCATGTATAAACACCTGATTTAACCCTCTTAGGTCTTTGGACAAGGCCTTTAACTCTTTGGACAGAAGTATACTGACCAAATACTAGAAATAGAAATCTGTCATTCTCTCTAGCATGCTCATCATAGTTGTTCTATATTTGCCCTGACAACTCTGTTAAGACTGTTGTGGCAGCATGTAGGAATGTTTGATTCAGACCAGAGTGATTTGATATCTACTTAAACCTTTAAACTCCACAGTGTCAGATGGAGACATACCGAGCAACCATACAACCTGACAGGTTTTAATAGCCACCATGTAACTGCCTTCAATCTGCTTTGCTTTTTGTCCTCGTTCATGTTTGCACCTCAGTGTCCTGCCCTACATTCCTCTTCTTCCTCCTCTCTCTGTGCTTTATCCTGCTTGTCATCTGCCCCTCAAGCTTCCCCTTTTGTCATTCATCCCTCCAGGCTTCAGCCTGTCTAAACATGAAGTCTAATTTATACATAGGTCTACAACCATTCACAGTTGTTTGCACACATCCTGTGGTGGGCGTGGAGATGCACAGGAGCCACAATGCTGAAATACTAAAGAGCTTCAATCATTTAAATATTCATATTAATGATATTATTGGCTATAAAATGACAATGTCTATGAACGGTATTTCAGAGATGTCTACTGAAGTCGGCAAGCTAAACAGCTAGCCCTGGCCCATCCTGTCACGTAATACCATGTCTTACCTCAGAAGGTGTTCATCTCCCTACCTCTTCCTGTGTGTTACTGTTTTTAAAATCCCTGTCGCTACAGGAAACAACACCAACAATAACCTCCGAGTAACACAGCATACCAAGCAATTACCTTTCTGCCAAAGAGATTTTCGATGCTAGGACTCGCCTCCCCACGTGCTAACAAATTTACAGACATGAGCTCCAACTCTCCATTCTGGGTTTAGCCCTACCCAATATAATTGTGGTTTAAAGAAGTACAAACAAGCCAGAGCATTTTTCCCAAAATTGGTGCAGCCAGACCTTTGTTTAGTGCTGATACAGCACTATGGAGATACGTCTGGCTATAGGAGACTCCTACAGATATTTGTTGGTTAAGAAGACCAGGAGAAGGGCTGTTGCCCAACCATCTCATCCACCATCACTTGAACTGTTTTGTTTCCAACTATCAAACAGCGCCACTTAAACTTCAGACCAGAATACATGTAGAACAGCAGTGTGGGCAGTTCTGTTGAAGATCTGAAAAAGAGAAATACAAGTATAAAAGTCTGCTGCCTGTGTGGCTGTAATGGTCATTTCAGACATAAAGTAAAATTGATTCATGAATGAAAAACTGAAAAAAAAACTCAGCTCAGCTCCTGTTAGGTTGTAGATATCAAATTTGGCTTGAGGGTAGCTCCAAAGGAGTCATGTCATTACCTCGATCAAAGGGTTTATCCTGTGGTGAGCTCAATTGTGTCTCTTATTTTCATGCACACTACAGCTAAACGAGGCTACAAGTTTATCACATGTAGCATTTACTACAGATAACATGTTAAAGATTCAAAGTATTTAAGGAGATTTCTTTATGACAATGTGTACAAAGCCTACAGTGACACATGTTGACAATGATGTTTTACCTACTTTGAAGATGGTCATTTGTACAGGAAGTATAACACACTGACCAAACAGTTGTACCACTCTGTTGTACACGCTGAGGCAAAACATCTCAGGCTTTAAAGCTGTTCGGTTGAGAGTTCAGTCCAAGAGAAGCAATAGTGCCACCCGTGCTCTCTCTATTCAATCAACAGACCAAAAGTTCATTACATGTTTTTGAGAACACCATAAGTTCAGAAGTGAACTCATCCACACTCTGTGATACACTTTAGAAGTGCTTGTGAAAAGGGGTTTCTGTAGCGGTCAAGGAAAACAATTCAAGACTCCCTCTGCATCTAGTTTTAGATCTTTTTTTATATAATTTTTAAATTATTTACCTCAGGTTACCGCAACCACGACAAGAAGAAGAGCCACAAGTATGACTCCAAGTACAGGCTTAGGAAGAAGGCAGGTGGAAGGGAGAAGGAGGGTGGAGGTGGCACGAGGCGCGGTGGCAGCCGGGCATCCAGCCAGCGTCCATCACGTTCCCACAGCGATGACGAGGAGGACGAGGGTGTCCCGGCCAGCTACCACACGGTGTCATTACAGGTTAGTCAGGACGTAAGTACAACAGCACTCTTTACCCTTTTACCGTTTGATTGGAACCCGCCTGTCCCACTATCCCAAAAACATCTTGTTACCCAAATTCACCCCCATGGCTAGGATCGTGGCATCAAGATGTTCTTGGGAAACCATGGCGTTGGCTGACAAAGGGACATTTAGGACGGGTGTAAATTCAGATGATGACTTGAATGACTATTACAAAAATGTTTCACAGTGAGCCTTTATCTACCCTTGTTATATGGAACACAGTTGAAACATTACACCCCTCCTGATAGGATCCTGCTCGTCGTGTTTTTGTGCTGTGGTTTAGTTTGGTTGGGAATGTAAGATTAACGGATAATAACACTGTAGAATTATCCTGCTGCTGTTATCATTAAGCAGAGTTTCCAACAGTTTTTGTTGAGCAAATTGTCCCATCAGCTGATCATTATTGTCACACACAGCATATTACCAGTGATGTATTTGACGTCAGGCTTGACTTTACATCCAAGCTTCCTTTTCCATGTCCGTGTTCAAAATGAAAATGAAACAATATATTTTCCATTGTCATAGCATATTAAAGAACATATCACAGACTTTTACTATTTAAAAATAAATCAACATGCTGAAATATGTTTCATATCTTCAGACAATGTATGTTACTAGTTAATTCAATAATATGCTGGTCAAAGAAAGAAATACGTCTATTCATAGCAAACAAATAAAGAACTATCAATGTCAACATGAGTAACTATTTAATAAATAAATAGATAAATAAATCACATAAATAACTCATCCCAACACACCGAACACGTTTTTTCCAGAGACAACAAAGTGTGTTATGAATGAGCTTCACTACATAACTTCTTCTTAATGTGAAGCTAGCCTGACCACATCCTGACCCTCCAGCTTTGCCCTTAATGCACAGACAATATAGAAGTATCCATCATCTTGTCTCACTCTCTGAAATAAAGCAGCTGAGTGTATTTCTGAAAACGTTTTTACACTATTAGTATTTAAAGGTTGACTCAGTGTCACAGTTCTGTTGCTCACATGCAAAATTATCTGCTCGTTATGTCCTTTGGCCTTTTGGGTATAAAATTGCAATTAGGTTAAATGTCCCATTGAAATAAATGAAAAACTAAATTAGCAGGAGATCTACAGTACATGTTAGTATCAGCATCTCTCAGATGTCATCATAATAATGCTACAGCAGTGTTTACCTTTAATCTGTGTTGTAGGGGAACATGTGAATCCTTTGTTTTTCCTTTTACACTCACACACCAAGCTTCACTCTGCCTGATAAATTCAGTATATCATCTGGTTGAGGGAGTCTTTATGTTTGCTAATGGTGTTAAATAAGCTCCGTATGTCCTCTCATCACCCTCGTTGTAATGTAAATTACTCTTGTGGAAGCTGTTCTTCATGGCTAACTAATATGGATTTAAAGTGGGTTTTTAGAGACATGATTAACTTTTCAAAAGAGTGCTGTTTTGTTTCTTCAAGCGTACACTTTAAATTGTCATTATAAGACGTATAAAGTGAATATACAGTATGATGCGCAGGTAAGAGACAGACTTGTACAGGACTCATTGACTCGATACTTCGTTTCTTTTAGTGATCAAACTTCAGAACATGACCATGTACGTCAAGTTTTCATTTGACTTCACATGTCACTGTTTCATCGTTCCACAACTGACATTTATGCTTATACTGTAGATATAAACCCATACATCCTGTTGTTGTTAACATTGGTGTTGATGTGTTTGATGGTGTAGCTGTTAGATCTGATGCACACACTGCATACCCGGGCTGCAAGCATCTACAGCTCCTGGGCAGAAGAGCAGCGCCATTTGGAGGCTGCAGGCAGGAAGATTGAGGCCGACTCCCAGACTCTATGGACAAGCTGTTGGTGCCCGCTGCTGCAAGGTAGGCCTTCATCACAATACTGAGCAGAGATGCAGTTCAACAACAGTTGAACAACAGACATAACAGAACAACAACACAACAACAGTTCTTATGCAGTTCAACAACAGCACTTGGAAATAATGCCTAAATGAAGCTGATATTTTTCAGACGACATGACACATCTTTATGATGAACTGTCTAAATTGTAAACCATATTATACAAAATCACATGAAGGTAAGAGTATTTGATGATGGCTCAAAACCTGCTGAATGTCACCTGAGAGCTCAGAGGAACGCAGCAGACACAGACTGGCAGCCCGTGAACAGGTTCTGATTTCATCAAAACACAACTGGCATACAGGCCAGTACGGATACATTTGTGGTGACAGGGTCTCTCTTGAACGCACGGTTCTTCGCTTCTTTTGCATTGTACACCTGCCTCAGTCCTCTGTTGGACTTGGCCTCACTTAGGCCAGGCTCACACTACAGTAGTAGAGTGCTGATGTAACACTGATTTGTCCCTCCCAACAGTCTGAGGACTTTCGTCAGTGCTGAAGGTTGGCCCAGACTACCTAGTCATGTGAGAGGCGTACAGATCCAGTCTTCAACCTCCTGCACTGCTCCAGACTCATCAGGGCTGCCTTGATAAATATCAAACATATGTGATATCTAGGAGACAAAGTCTTTCATTACCTTAGTACTGACAACAGCCAATGAGAGGCTACTGTGAGCTAGCATATGAAGAATAGACAGCCTATGATGACCACATCTCTCCAAACATTTTCTCATCCAGACTCTCTCTCTCTCTCTCTCTCTCTCTATATATATATATATATATGTATATATGTATATATATATGTATATATATACATATATATGTATATATATATACATATATATGTATATATATACATATATATATGTACATATATACATATATATGTGTATATATATATGTATATATGTATACATATATACATATATATATATATATATAGAGAGAGAGAGAGAGAGAGAGAGAGAGAGATATACGTATATATATATGTATATGTATATATATATATATATATATATATATATATATATATATATATATATATATATACGTACGTACGTATGTATGTATGTGTATTAGGGATGCACCGATCCGATATTAAGATCGGATATCGGCTCCGATATTGACAAAACGGCTGGATCGGGGATCGGTAAAATGAAACAGATCCACCAGCCGATCCAATTTTTTTTTTTCGCCGTCGCAGCACATCCTACGTCATTCGTCAGCGTCAGTGTGTCGCATGCTGGAAGAGCGCAAGTTGTTTGACCAAGTCTTTATTAGCTTATTCTCAGGTTCAGCCGCTATGTTTTATTTTGTATTCTTGTTTGCAATACGTTACACGTACTCATGTCACATTTCTCCGCTGATTAGCTAGTAGCCCCGCCATCAGCTGTTAGCCTCACCGGCGTTAATAACGCGTTAACGCAACGTCCTCTTAACGCCGTCAATTTTTTTTAACGCGCGATTAACGCTCAGTATATTTAAAAAAAAAAAAAAACGCGCATTGTATGATTTACGGTCGGCGGCGGCACCCGTAGTCTTGATTCAGAGGGTGGCAGAAGAAGAAGAAAGGGAATCAGAAGAAGAAGAAGCAGGGCTGGCGGTTCGTTAAAAACACGGCGGACTGAAAAGCAGCACTCGCTGCAAACTCCTCATCTCTGCTGTCAATCACGGTGGCAGACATTTGTTTCGCCATCGCCCTGATCATTTTGCGGGACACTCTCTCGTGGCGTGCCCGTTTGCTGATAACTCATACCTGCATGTTTATCTCAGGCTCCTCGCTAGCCTTCTTCCTCCCTCCAGCAGGCAGCCTGGCCCTGTTGCCGTCCTCCTCGGACAGACGCTGAAGCTCCGTTTCTCTCACTCTCTTGGGGTCGACAGAGACACGTCTAGCGGCTGCTTTTCCCGAGTTTTCCTCTGAATATATCACGACAGAAAGTTTGAATTTCAAGTCGTATTTTTTATTGTTTTGCTGCACCGGAGCTATGGCGATCATCAGTGTGATACTGATTGACAAGAAGAAAAACGTGCAGTGTCAGTGGACACCACTTGCAAGCCAAACAGACGGCAGATACAGAGAGCCCGTCGCCCCCCCTCGCCAAAAGCAGACAACCCTGGATTTATTTTCCTGCATGATTTGAAGTGTTGAATGAACATTTTCATAATGCAAGTATATTTGACCTTTCTTATGTTGTTAAAAGCATTAAGAACATGAAAAAATACATTAAGGTACATTTAGAACAGAAAAAAATGTGCCAAAAAAATTGCGATTAATTTGCGATTAATCGCGAGTTAACTATGGACAAAATGCGATTAATCGCGATTAAAAAAATTGATCTTTTGACAGCCCTAGTATATATATATGTATATATGTATATATATGTATATATGTGTATATGTATATATGTATATATATGTGTGTATATATATGTATATATATGTGTGTATATATATGTGTGTGTGTATATATATGTATATATATGTGTGTATATATATATGTGTGTATATATATATGTGTGTATATATGTGTATATATATATGTATATATATGTGTATATATATATGTATATATGTGTATATATATATGTATATATGTGTATATATATGTATATATATGTGTATATATGTACAGTATATATGTGTATATATATATATACATACACAGTACACAGCATGCTTGTAGAGAGGTGTTCACACTTCCACTTGTGATTGGATCAATCAAAATGCATGTTGATACTAGGTCTGAAAAGCCTCATGCATATAAAAGCTAATTAGCTTCAGCCTCTTTGTTAAATCCAGTACGACAGCTTTAGGTCGCTTTGAATCTCGACTACAACTAATGTCTGGCTTATTGTTGCCCACTCCAGGGATTGCTTGGTTGTGCTGTGATGCCAGACGGCAGGTTCGTATGCAGGCCCTCACATACCTCCAGAGGGCGCTGCTGGTCCACGACCTTCAGACACTTGATGCGACTGAGTGGGAATCCTGCTTCAATAAGGTGAGAAAGGAGAGGAGAAGCTACATGTCTGTTATATTACACAGAACAGGGTTGATAGAATGTGCTGATGAGGTTGGATATTATAAACCTGATCATTAAATCTCCTATACCCCACGGTCGGTTATACTGTTCATCTTCAAATCACTAATTTTCACTGATTTCAAAACATGCTTGTGTGTATGTGTGTCTGTGTTTGTCTATGTGTGTTTCCAGGTTCTTTTCCCTCTTCTGACGAAGCTGCTTGACAACATCAGCCCAGCAGATGTGGGCGGTATGGAAGAGACCAGAATGAGAGCCTGCACACTCTTGTCAAAGGTTCGAAAGCAACACACCCTAACATAGACACATGGAAGTGTTAACATCTGCTTCTCATAGCTCTGTGTGGGAAATGGTTGTGTTGCCTTTTTGTGATTGATAATTTAAATGATCTTCACAATGCAACATGTGCGAACACACAGCTACTGTCTTCAAAATGGAAGCCAGTCTTGCCTACTGATTTAGAAGTGAAAACATACGGAGCACAACTGACATATCTGTTTTACACTGCACAACACAACTGTGAAAAGTACTGTAGCTCTATGAGCTAGAAAATAACTCTTTAAAATGGAATAGGCAATACAACAGGCTGTTTGGGCAAGAGCTCTTTAAATGTTAACAAACTTGTGCCTTGTTAACAGGCCGTTAGGAATAGTGGGCAAAACTTTGAACCTGAACCAATAAAAGGCCTAATTTTCCTGGCCCATATCATGTGTTTGCTCAGCGGGGATCTTGTCTATGTAGCCATTCAACAACCACAAAGCAGCAGGTTGCCAAATTCAGTTGAGCTCATTGTTCATCTGTGTTGATGTTTGGTTGTTGTCCATCTGTCCAGGTTTTCCTCCAGCACCTCTCTCCTCTGCTGTCCCTGCCAACGTTTGCAGCCCTCTGGCTCACCATTCTGGATTTTATGGACAAATACATGCATGCAGGTTCCAGTGACTTGTTGGTGAGTTCTCATACTAATACTGTAATGTGATTACAGCTAACGGATATGTCATATGACTGAGAGCTGATGCTTTCATTCACATGTTGATATGAGTCATTGTTATCCCACCCTTGTGTGATACAGTTTAAAGGCAGCGAGGAGCCTGTGTGCAGGATCACAATCAGGAAGAATTTTATGCCCGGGCGATAAAGCAATAGCAGTATGTATCTACGATAGGCACGGCATTGATAGCAATAAGTAAATAGTTCAATAAAGCGTTCAATAGTTTTATGTGTACATATAGTGGTTAGGTTATAAATAAAGAGATTAACTTTAACAGTTTTTTGCCAAGTCTTTAAAAATGATTTTAAAAAATAGGGTGGGAGAAGAATAGGAGTCAAGTCATTTAAAATGATCAGTAATTATCATATTGTAAGCCAATATGAAACTTCACTATCATGATAGACTCTTTAGATATCATGCCCAGACCTATGTGAGATATCCATCATTATATCTGATGAAGCACTGGTGAATGAACACAAACACAAGTTGTCAGTACTAAAAGAAAAACAGCTAGTGTAGATGTATGTAGAGCTCAACAAGTCCTGCTAGTTTAAAACGGCACTGAAACTGGCCATTGAAACATTGGAGGTGCACTCATCGATTGGCTCATATGTCAGATATATACAATTGTGCCTGTCATACTCATGCCCTTGACTAGCCATGACAAACTCGCAAGGAACCTCCAAATATGTCACAGCTGAAGGGGACAATTTCTTTGTCAGAAATTATTAAAGAAGCTCCTGCCAGGGTTTTTGGTCTGAGCCAGATACTGAATGACTGACTGACTGACTCAATGACTCTGATCTTGGCAACATGCTGCTTCTGTGTTTTTATGTGTAGTTGGAGGCAATCCCAGAGTCTCTGAAGAACATGTTGCTGGTGATGGACACAGCAGGAATCTTCCACAGCGCTGACTCAAGAACAGGATTTTCAGACCTGTGGGAGATCACCTGGGAACGAATTGTCTGCTTCCTGCCCCACCTGAGGGAGGAGCTCTTCAAACAGACTGTCATACCAGGTAAACAGCAGACATGCATGACATTTTAATTTGAATGGTACAAACAACAACACATTTGTCTGAGAGGATAAACAGCTGGATGTCATGACAACATAAGAACATGTACATATTCTTTTGTTCTGACCCTCATCTCTGTTTTAGATCTAGCACCCAGTCCTCCAGTAGAGCCCGTGCAGCAAACAACCCCAGCGGGTCGGCCTCCTTCCCCTCCACACCCAGCGTCTCCACCACCTGCCCAGCTGCACTCCCTAGGTCCGGTTCCAGTAGCCCCTGCGGACACACAGACCCCCAGCAGACCAGCATCACCCCAGGAGTCCCAACCAGCCAGTGCCAACGGTAACACACTATCACATGTCACAGGGGCATTATGTCCAGGAGTTTAATTACATCATTCTGGCCCCGCCCGTCAGACCCCTCAGCCCACCTGACCATCGAGGAATTACTAATTTCATTCATTAGAGAAGTACAGGAAGACAGGATTTGACACAGTTGACTGGTGCTCTCGCTGCTCTGCTCTCTTCAAGTTATAAGCTAGTTGACACAGCGATTGCCCCTGTTATCATTATTAGGGGTGTCACGATTCTCAAAATCCTCGATTCGATTACATTTTCAATTCTAAGGTCACGGCTCGATTCAATTCTCGATTTTTACATTTGTTTTTTTTAAAGCACAGGTTGCTATGCCATTTTTAGACTGACCTTTGTTCGCAATGTACCACACGAAATTGTGAAATTTAATGTAACAATAACTTAAACAAAATAACCTGCCATCTAGTTTCTGCAGAGCTTACAAACTGGCTTTTTTGTCAACAACACGAACGTTGTCAACATAACTCACTGGAAATCCAAAATACTTCCAAACCAGCGACTTCAGTGAAAGAGGAGGGGGTTCAAGTTCTGTCGATGGGTCTCCTGCATCTGCAGTTGCCATTGTTGTCAGAGTGGCGTAGCCCCTTTCAGGAATAGGGCGGTGCGTGAGGTGTGTGTGAGTGGGCGAGCGAGAGTGAGGGAGCGTGCGTACGTGCGGACAGTGAATGAATGGAAGAGGAAGGAGAAGCAAAAGGAGTAGCAGTAGTAGCGACAGCAATAAAGTGCACAGTATAGTCTGCAGTTTGGCTGTGAATAAAGGCGACGGCTCCTCCAGATACAGCAAAGCTCCCTGGTATTATTTCCCGACCAGGAGGAAATCATCTCCCCTGTGCTTCCCGACCACGGTCCGGGAGCCGAACAGGAATGGTGTAACACCATGCTATCGTTTGACTGGATGTTGCTAATAGCTACTGGCTTAGCTAGTAACTAAATTAGAGGAGGTTGACTCGCAGCACTTCAACACGTGTGTGCTTTTTTCCGCTTGGCAAGCCGACCGGACATGACATGGGGTTGTGGCAGCATCGCCGATTCCATTTTTTAACTCTAAGTTCGAGATTGTGACTTATCGTCGTCCGATTTCGATTTCATTTCGATATTGTGACACGCTTAATCATTATACACTGACTTGCTAGCCAGCTTATGTAACTAGTAATAACTGCAGACTGACGCTCTGCTGACAGGCTGCAGAATTTAATTCGCTCTTGAAAAAGTACTGTATGAGCAGCGCAGAGAATGTGGGCGTTCCTGCAGTCAGCGGTCCAAACTAGTGTCACAGCAGACTTTGTACAATCCCACAGACCCCCCTGGTTTATAAGCCCTTTAAAGTTACAACACGGTACCTGGAGTTAAAAATGTCTCCACGGTAAGCGAAAACAAAAAGCATTTGTTTCCACTGCCCTGCTGATAACTCAGCTCAGTTTCTTAGTGATATTTATTGATTCCTTAACATCCCTTCACCACTTACCAGCAATAGTTTATACCAGTAGCCTTTTAGTTTTTAACCTAATTAGTGTTGACAAAAATGGAAACAAAGACAAAACCAAACTGTGGCTCAGAGCAAAGAAAACTATTCTTGCCAGTTGACAGGACCTTGACACTCAGATTGAAATATATTTTATAGTCAAACTAACTATGATTGAAACATGACTTCCACGAGGTTTGAATTGTTTTTAGATAAATCTGAAAGATCCCTGCTGTAACATAGTGTTCTGCTACCATTTCCCATTTTAAGCTGATTAGTTTAACAGTTTTTGAATGTGCTGACATATCCATGCTGTTTTCCTTCCTGTGTTTTCCAGGATCAGATCGATCGTCTCCGGTTCCACGCTCACTGTCCCCGATGCCGGTGCCATTAACGGCATCGCCTGTCCAGGGTCCTTCATCTTTGAGCC
>OZ023168.1:898426-955926 GCA_963678695.2 Diplodus puntazzo | reverse complement strand
CATGCTGATTGTGCCTTGTGTACAATGACATGGACTCTGTCAAACGGATAGGTCTAACTTACCATTGAAATGCCAAATATGTGAAGTAGAGTGTGGCCCTGGGATTCTCTCTCTGTGTGTGTGTGTGTGTGTGTGTCAGTGTGTGTCAGTCAGGGAACACTGCAGCCTTATGGAGCCACGAACATGAGACAAGCTGTGTGTTTATTTGTTGTACGGGACTCTTAAATATATCAGGATCTGCTGATTCTTGCTTGAATATGAGATAACATGAATATAATGTGTATATATAAATAAAAGGTAAAGTACTTTTTACTATGTAATAAATATAATGTGAAGAAAATGCTCATTCTGTTGTGTTTTTTAATTTCATGTTCTGGATTAAGAAGGTTAAGCAAGCAGGCAGATTGGTGTCTGAACGAGCTGAATATTAAAGGAGCACTCCGTAGTTTTGGAGAAGAAATTCAAACTCAATATTTAAAATAATAAGGAGGTATAATAAAAGCCAGAAATATACATTTTTTCCATCAGTGAATAAACAAGCTGTTTTCAGAGGAAAATCTAAGTCTTAAAGTATTCAAAGAGTGAACTAACATTATTGACAGAGTGTGAAGAAACAACACTGTTGATGTTCTGTCAAAGGCATCTATGTTCTGTGGTACAGAGATGTCTGCTGAAGTTTGCATGCTAACCAGCTAACCCCGTCTGACCTACTACTTGATATAAATTTTCTTTACAACTGTACACCGTCTGAATTCAAGTTTCTCTCTTTTACTGAACTAATACAAACTGTTAAATCATTGTAAAACACGGCTCATTCAAACTCAACAAAACAATCGGCTCCGGTTCGGTCAAAATAAATCCTCTATTCAGAGTAAGTTTTGAAAATGTTCTGCTGTAAATCACCTCTGTACTGTATCCTCTCTTCAGACTGACCTCTGTCACTCTCAGAGGCTGTGTTCAGTCCCCATTTGCTGTCTAGACGTGTTCACTGGAAGGCTGCTGAGCCCTGTCGACCAGGACAATTCCTCTTGTGGACGGAAGTTGTGGCCCCTGACAGACGCCAGTCAGATATCAGGCCAGAGCTCCACTGTGATCCAAAAACTACTAAAAAGAAATCAGTGAGCCTCACTGTCTGATGACACAAACATTAGAAAAAGCACTCATCAATCCCCAGCAGTCAAGACTACATTATTACAAGTTGCAACAGTGAAGCGGTCTTTGCACCGAGGTAGCATCCCAACCATCCCCGATACAGTCACTGTGGCGTCATGCCTGTGGGGGTGTTGGAACACCCCCACTTTTACAACGTGATTTCAAGTGATTTCATCCTCCCCCCACTTTTTCTTAAGGTATTAAACACGTTTGCCCACCCCCGCGGTGTACCAGCGTACTGAAATGAGGCGCATCTCAGTCCCCCTTACATGAAAACCCATTGGTCAAGTTACATTGATTGACAGCCATCAAGCCAATCACAGCCATTTGACTAAACCCACTAGTCCCGGCCGCACAGCAGTGTTGCCAGATTGGGCGGTTTTCCGCCCAATTGGGCTACTTTTCTTTACACCAGGCGGGAAAAAAAATACATTGGGCAGGTGAAAAAAATTTGGGCTGCTTTTGTCCACATTTGGTGAGTTTTTAATGTTGTGAAAACAGCTCTCTCTCTCGCTCTCTCTAAATAAATAAATAAATAATTAACGTGAGTTGTATTATATTTTTTTTTCCAATCAGCATCATTTTATTTGGCAACTTAACCGTGACATCAGTTCAGCAGACAGCACTGTAGCCGTGCTGAATTTGAAGCGGGTGGCCTAGCTAAGTTAGCAGAATGCCGAAGCTGGGAAAATATAAGAAATCGTACAGGAAGGAATGGGAGACCGACCCCAAACTAAAAACCTGGATCGCGCCTGTCCCAGGAGACAACTCTAAATCCCGTTGCAAGTATTGTAACACAGAAACAAGAGCTCACCTTAACGATCTGAAAGAACATGGCACCACAAAAAAACAAAAAAGTCCTGTTGTGTGCCGAGTGTGAAATCTTTTGCTATACCGATGGGATTATGGGGCTAAATCAGGATCAAATGTTTTGTACTTTAAAAAGTAAAATTTTAAACTAAAATTTCAAGTTTTGATCTTGAATTTTGAAAAATATATAAACATATTCAAAATAAAAATAAATGTACAAAAAGTTTTTTCAGGTTAAAAATAATTGTGATCAACTTTGGTAATTCTTTTGAATAAATCATTTATTTTCATTTTTCACTTTCATATGTTTTGATATTTGGGATCCTATTTCTTTCAGTTGCGTAGGATCTAAAACACTGACGTCCACATTTCAAATACTGAAATGTCCGATTTCCACGTAGCACTGTGAATGCCTCGCAGTGTCCGCTGGCAATGGCGTCCGGTTCTGCTTGCTCACCTGCTGGAACCAAGTTGCATCACTGGTGTGATTTTGTCGCTCCTGTACTACAGCTGGTCCTCAGTACTGCCTAAAACAGCTTCACATCTCACATCTAAACAGCCTTGGAAATTAAAACACTTTCAGCCGTGCAGAATATTCGTGCATGGTGTGCAAATGGAAGGTTGTCACCAACAGCAGTTTCATGAGGCGTAGCTGTATCGTTTTAGATCCTACGTTCCCTGAAGGCAACATGACAGGGAGAGGTCTGTAGCCTTTTGGTTGAGCTGTCTGTCATGATACCACGCCCCTCTCAGTTGATGCCACGCCCCCCACGCTAGATCAGGATCAAAAATCTGAAACTGAAAAAAGATTTGAAACTGTAAAACGAAGATTTGAAACTGTAAAAAAAAACTAAGATCTGAATCTGAAAAGATAAAACATGCAACTGAAAGAAATAGGATCCCAAATATCAAAACATATGAAAGTGAAAAATGAAAATAAATGATTTATTCAAAAGAATTACCAGAGTTGATCATAATTATTTTTAACCTGAAAAAACTTTTTGTACATTTATTTTAATTTTGAATATGTTGATATATTTTTCAAAATTCAAGATCAAAACTTGAAATTTCAGTTTAAAATTCTACTTTTTCAAGTACAAAACATTTGACCCCGATTTAGCTCCATATGGGATCTGGTGTAGGACAAGGCACAGTCAAAGACGACCAAAAACGTTGTGAACTTAGGATTGCAACCTACGTTGCCTGCCACACTTCCATCAATGCTGTTCAGGACTTGTCAGATATACTCCAAGAGGCGATGGGAGCGTTCAAGATGCACAGGACAAAGTGTACAGCTGTCATCACATCTGTTCTGGCACCACATTTCAGAGAGGAGTTGAAGGAAGATGTTGGTGAGTCTCCATATTCTCTCTATCTGGACGAAACAACCAACATATCAGTTAAAAAGCTCCTCTGCATATGTGTGAAGTACTGATCACAGAAACACAACAAGTTTGTCAGTACTTAGCTGGTGCTTGTTGATCTTTTTAGCGCTGATGCTCAAGACATATCAGATGCGATCGTTTCTTTCCTGAGTGAATGTGGCCTGGACATCAAACATCTGGTGGGGATTGCTACAGACGGCGCAAGTGTTATGGTCGGAAAAAATCACTGAAACGGGAGATAAGCTGGGTGTTTTTAGGGATCTTGATAGGCTGTACATGTCGACATTGGGGAGAGTTGTGAAGCCCAGCGTGCTCCGCATGAACAACGACAGTCGTCTCAGGGAACTTGACCTTAAATCATCCAGCCTCTACCTCTCACACCAGGACGCGGACCTGGGCTCCTCATTCCAACAGCAGCTGGATGCCAGCACATTAGCGCTGGAGCTGAAGGATACAATTTCCGTGCGCTGTTTTGATTTTCTAAAAGAAGTGCTGGTGCAATATCAAATGCGTCTTCCCGCATCAATGGAAATGCTCCACAAACTGGGCCAGGAGTAAAAGACTTGCCCGCTGAGTTTTTCTCTTGTTCGGTGAACACCTTGGAGAGCCAGTGGAGAAACATTGCATCAGCAGGCTTCTCAAGTGATCAGGCCATTGACGCATTTTGGCTGGAAGTTGAGGCATTTCAAGATGCTGGAGGAAACCAGTGTTTCAAAGATTTAGCACTGGGTGTCATCAGGTTGCTCACTCTGCCAATATCAACTGCCCACGCTGAGAGAACGTTTTCCCAGGTGACACTGCTAAAGGATGACACCAAAAATCGCATGGGATTACGGCTCCTTTCCAGCTTCATGGATGTGCGCCCTGGCCTGAGTGTAATATATTCATTTGTAATAACATATGTAAAAAACAACAAAAATGACGTTATAATGATCTCTGTGCCCCAGTAATAGAGTATACATGTGCCAGAATTGAAGTGACAATAATCTCTGTTTTCTATTAATACGGTCTACATGGGCCAGAATCGGTGATCGATTATTTGGTCTGCACCCACATACAGGAATGTCGCGGGTTTTCCTCACTTTACTAAAAGCTCTGAATGAGGAAACACAGTGTCACTCGTGTGATTATTTATCCCTCTTTTCCAGGTATGTGGTGGATGTTGTGGACCATGAAACTGTTGTTAGTTGTGTTATGAGTTGTTTTGACTGTGAGGAGAACATGTATGTGATGTTTAACTAAGCTAAACTATGTTACTGAGTTTCTACAATTAAGTTCGGGCGAGCGCAATTGCCGCCATCTTGCATGAATACACGAAGCGTTTTCATTGTCTACATGTGTACATGCACACGGGTGAATGTGTTTTGCACAGTTTTGTTTTGTTTATTTGTTCAAGTTGACTTGCTTAATTTGCAACGTTTGTATATGAAAAGGTTATGAGTTCACTGAGCTGTATTTCATAAGACTTAGTGATGATACTAAGCTGATGAGGAAATGGTGAATTATATGTGAGAAATGCTGTATTGTATTTTTAATTAATAATCTCGATGCAGTTGTTGTACTATGCAATTTGTGTGTCAACAGACTGCCAGTTTAGCTTGTTAAATTATGGTGCAGTTTAAAAAAACAAGTAGCATACGATTGGTGCTGTAAACATACTGGACATAGTATCTACAGATGTGTGTGTGCAGATGTACTCTGTTTCATTGATGTAAAGTGTTGTGAGACATGATTTATTTGGACTTTACTAAAAGCTCTGAATGAGGAAACACAGTATCACTCGTGTGATTATTTATCCCTCTTTTCCAGTGTAACATTTGGAGGCACCGCTGGGATAGGATTGTGAGAGTGGCGTCTATCATCTGAAGCTGACTCTCTCACCATTCAACCCTCCGAACATTTACACCAACGGGTGGCAACGTGCAGCAGCGGTGGTGTGTCAGCAGTGTGCGACAGTTCATTGGCAGCTCCCAACGTGCAGCAGTGGTGGTGTGTCGGCAGCGTGCGACAGTTCATCGGCAGCTTCCAGCGGTCCAGCAGCGGTGGTGTGTCGGCAGCGTGCGACAGTTCATCGGCAGCTTGCAGCGGTGGTGTGTTGGCAGCGTGCGACAGTTCATCGGCGGCTTGCAGCGGTGGTGTGTTGGCAGCGTGCGACAGTTCATCGGCAGCTTGCGGCGGTGGTGTGTAGGCAGCGTGCGGCAGTTCATCTGCAGCGGTCCAGCAGCGGTGGTGTGTCGGCAGTGTGCGACAGTTCATCGGCAGCTTGCGGCGGTGGTGTGTCAGCAGCGTGCGGCAGTTCATCTGCAGCGTTCCAGCGGTCCAGCAGCGGTGGTGTGTCGGCAGCCTGTGACAGTTCATCAGCAGGTTGCGGTGGGTCAGTGATAGACTGCAGCGTTCCAGCAGTAGTAAAGCACGAAACAGCAGCGGAAGGAACTGTGACACGTGTGGATGTGCAACACCAACCTGCATCCAGCCAACTACAGTGAGGAGGGACCCAACTGAGTTTTAAAGCCACGATAACGACACTGGTAGTAGATTTTACAGCACTGAAAAATAATGGCTTCATCTGGGGTAGAGGATTTAAAACTGGAGGTGATTGGCGCATTGTATACTTTGACTAAAGATGTCCTCTTAGAACTCTACAATGTTCTTGACATAGGGGAGTTGAGCTTGGTAGACATAAAAGATAAAAGTCGTTCTTTCCTCATTGCATTGATCCAGCGTCATTTAAGTAGGGAAGAGTTGGACGAGCTAGAAGATGAGGGCGTGGCAGAGTTGCTAATGGTGAGGGACCAAATAGGTGAACTGAAGGAGTCTGTTCAAGCTAGCAGCCTAAAAGATGCTGTGTCAAATGTAGCACAACCAAAAAAATTCAGGCGCAGGCAGCTCAGCTCTCAGAACAGGAGAGGTTGAAAAAGGAACTAGAAGTAGTTACCTCTGCTCTGAAATCACTACAAGAAAACCCAGAGGGAGGTCAGGCAACATGACAGATGGGTGGGAACAACGCTAATCAAGTTCCTGCCTTAGTCCAGCAGCTGTCGCAGGGACGTATCCCAGTGCAGTGGAGCAGGGAGTTTAAGATCTCTGGACAGGTTGGGGAGCCAGGACAGAGGGATAAACTTAGTTTTTCGAGCCTGGCGCATCAAATTGAACAAGGCATTAAGAAGGGGCTTCCTGACACGGAGATAGTTGATGCAGTGGTCCGGGCCATCGCGCCAGGGTTACAGCTTCGCAGTTACTAAACCAGATTTAACTTTACCCACACTGAGGCGAATTCTCCGCTTCCATTATCAGGAAAAAGGGGCGACAGAGTTGTACAAACAGTTAACCTCCGAGGTGCAGAGTAGCAAGGAAAGCCCCCAAAACTTTGTGATTCGGGCCCTTGATTTAAGACAAAAGATCCTGTTTGCCACCCAAGAAGCTGAAACAGGCTTGAAATATGACCCTGTCCTAATGCAGAGCATGTTCCGGCACACTGTCCTCACAGGCCTGCAGAATGAGAGTATTAGAAATGACCTGCTACCATACCTGCAGCAGCAAGCTTGTAGCGATTAACTGCTCCTCGAAAAGTTGAATGTCGCCTGTGCAAATGAGACTGAGAGATGGAGTAAAAGAAGGCAGGTAACGCAACAACGGCCAGCCGCTGTGCATTCAACTCAGTCAGATGAGCAAGTCACAGAGAAGAGGAACAAAGAGCAAAACCGTGACAACGCAAGCAAAGCACAACCAGACGTACTGAATGAACTTAAAGAACTACGTTCAGACATGGCATTATTAAAGACTCTCAGTGCTGAAGTCACACAGATCAAAGAATCAATCTGACAGCCATCTCCAGCACCAGGGCAACCTTCATTTCCACCAGCAGTGCATGAGTACGCCGCTGCCCCTTAGTTACAGCAGCCATTACCAAACCTCTGGCCTCCCCCAGGGCCAGGTGTGAGGGGTGATACAGCACAATACCAACAACGATTTGCCCCACAGCGCCACTATTATCCCTCACAGCGTACCCGCCAGAGAAAATGTGTCGGCTGTCACCAAAATAATGTTGAGTACTGTACCCATTGTTACAGATGCGGCAGTGGGGAGCACTACCTTGCTGGTTGCAGAGTCAGAGAGATAAAGCCAGCGGGCCATTTAAACGAGAGAGGGTTACCCCCACGGGACCGGGAGTAACCAGGTACAGCAAAGAGTCCCAACAGAACTGTTTGCGCTGTGGTGTCACTTCAGTGTACAAAAGACTGAGAGTATGTTCATCCTGTAAGACGGGCACATACTGTTCAAAGGTCTGCCAAGGAAAACATTGGTCTGAGCACAAGAGACAATGCAGGTCTGAGACCCAGCTTGCAAAACATTCTAATCGCATTGTAAAAAAAGACAAACAGCCTCAGCTAGTTGACCTTGTCGGATAACGCTGTGTCATTGACTGTTACTTCCAGGGTTGCAAGACTCAGGCATTATGGGATACTGGCTCCCAAGTTTCGATTGTGAATGAAAAGTGGAAAAAAACACATTTGCGATCTGCGAAACAACTGAGAAATGTGTCAGAACTGATTGATGGGCAAGATGATTTAAAAATAGCAGCAGCTAATGGACAAAACATGCCGTACAAGGGCTGGATTGAGGCAACGTTTAAACTAGCAGCAGATGGCGCTGTTACAGAGGAAGTTGTTGTTCCTATACTAGTGATGAAGGGTCAGCAAGTTTGTCAGCCCATCATAGGCATTGCACAAATTGTGACAACGGCTATTAACCACCCAGATGAGACAAACCGAGAACAGCTACACACAATCCTTAAAGTGACTTTTCCAAGCTTGGGAAAAGCTAGTGTCTAGGGCTGGGCAAAAAATCGGCAAAATCGATTAATTCGAGTTTTTGGTAAAGGACGATTTTTAAAAATGAAAATCGTTTTTTTTATTTAACTTTCTGTTGTTCTGTTTCTGTTGTTCATAAAAAGGCACCGTTTCATTAGTAGATTTTTGTGGCGTCAGACCTCAAACAAACCACCGTCCGCTGCAAAGTTTGTTCAAAGGCTGTTGCAACTAAAGGCAACGGACGGAACCATTTATTTCAGCATCTCGAGCAGCCGCCCGGCTCACTACGAGATGTACAGACCGTGGCAGCCCACACGTATCCGCTATAAAGCAGCCAACATTAACAGAATCATTTAATCATTGTGTCCCGTATGAGAAGAAAGGGTCCCGGTGGACAGCTGAATGCAGTCACGTTGCATATCGTTAAAGATATGCTGCTCGTATATACAGTGGAAACGCCAGAGGTTCATCCACATGCAGAAAATGTTCGACCCCAGACTTGTGTTACGAAGCCACAACGGGGCATGAAGTCTCAAGCCAGAGGAAGCAGACAGGCTTGTCTTCCTGGCCAAAAATTTGTAAAATCTACCAACATGCATGCAGACGTTTAATTTAGATTCCATATCTTCAGGGATTTAAATTACTTTTTTGTAAACAAAGGCACCTTTTGCAAAATAAAGGATTTAATGAAAGTTATATTAACACGTTATCAATACCAATATGGAGACTTATCTGTTTTTATAATAGCAAGCAATCTGACATGTTAAATTTATGTTTACAATAGCATTTTATCAAAAAGGGACACAATCTTTTCAAAAGGATGCACAAGGTGTTTGAAGCTGCACTGTTACAATGGCAGGGCAAATTTGTTGTAAATCATAGCATTAAAATAAAAACAATGCTTTTAATAATTTCTTTGTAATTTGAAGTTTGTTCTTGAGAAGAGAAAAAAAATCGATTAAAATCGTAAATCGAGTTTGGTGTGAAAAAATCGGAGATTCAATTTGTAGGCCATATCGCCCAGCCCTACTAGTGTCCCTGTTTTCATTGATGTAGTGAGTGCAGAGCAGTCATGTGAATATGTTGTAAAGACAGCAAAAGAAAGAGTCAACGTCCCAAAGCAATCCTCTGTTCAGGTTGAATGCAAAGTGAAGACACAGACCCTAAAAAAGGATGTCACGCTCCTCTTTGAGCCAGAGGTGAACCCCCAGTGGGCTGAAGGGCTTGACTTTTGTGAAACAATTGTAACTTTGAGAAGTGGAGCCCCACCTTACATTGTGCTTGATGTCCAGAATCACACTGATCACGATATCACATTGGCAGGAAGAATTGCGATAGGCACCTTAAATCAAGTGCAAGCTGTGTATCCAGCTAGTGTCTTTGAAAAGAGCACTCCCTCCCCTAGAGTGACAGTAAATGAAACCAAAGTCAGCAGTGAGAGACTGAATGACAGTGTGTGGGACCCACCTGTTGACTTGAGCCACCTTGCTCAAGCGGTGCAGGAAATGCTGCGTGAGGAGTGTGCCTCCTTCTCCAAAGCTGATGATGATATCGGAGAAATCCCAACACTACAACTGAGTATTTCCCTGAAGGATATGGATCCAGTAGCGCGCACCTACCTCTCAGTGCCAAAACGACTATACCAAGAAATTAAAGACTACCTCCATAACCTCATTGCCCAAGGTTGGGTACAAAAGTCAGACTCTCCCTATGCGTCACCTGTTGTCTGTGTGAGAAAAAAAGATGGAAGTCTGCGTCTTTGCATAGACTACAGGAAGCTGAATTGAAAAACCCACCCTGACCGACAGCCCATCCCAAGGGTGCAGGACATCCTTGATGGCCTTGGGGGCGACAGCTGGTTTTCAGTGTTAGACCAGGGTAACGCATACCATCAAGGGTTTATGGAGGAAGCGAGTAGGCCCTTGACAGCATTTGTGACCCCGTGGGGCCTCTACGAATGGATAAGAATTCCATTCGGGTTAGTGAACGCTCCAGCGGCGTTTCACCGCTGTATGGAAGAGTGTCTGAAAGACTCGAGAGACAATATCTGTGTACCATACCTTGATGATACTTTGGTGTACAGCCAGTCTTTTGAGAACCATGTGGACCATGTGAAGCAGGTACTCCAACAGCTGAGAAAATATGGAATAAAACTGAAACCAAGTAAATGCGAGATTTTCAGGCGTGAGGTCCGCTACTTGGGGAGAATTGTGTCAGCTGAAGGGAGTAAAATTGACCCAGCTGATACAGAAGCTGTGAGAGCATTGAAGGATAAAAGACCAAGTACAGTGGGACAACTGAGAGCAATAATGGGTTTATTGAGTTACTACAGGCAATATATAAAAGATTTCTCTCAGATTGCGGGACCACTTTATAGCCTGTTGAAAGGAACATCAGACGGTGACAAGGAAAAAAGAACATGGCAAATACAAACATGAGACAGATGAAAGGGAAACACAAAGGTGTTCCCTCACACACTCAGATTGTATGAACTGATCAACATCAAGCAGTGCTTGAGCGGCTAATAGATTGTCTGGTTAAGCCGCCAGTAATCGGGTTCCCAGACTTCTCCCAGCCTTTCATTTTGCATACAGATGCTTCAAATTAGGGGCTTGGGGCCATCTTCTACCAACATCAGGGGGGGGGAACTCTGCGTGATAGCATATGGATCGAGAACACTGACTGCCTCAGAACAAAATTACCACCTACACTCAGGCAAATTAGAATTCTTGGCCTTAAAGTGGGCAGTCACGGAAAAATTTAGGGACTATTTGTATTACGCCCCCACGTTCACTGTATTCAGTGACAATAACCCCCTGACATATATCCTGTCAAGTGCCAAGCTGAATCCACCGGATAAAGGTGGGTGGCGGAACTTGCAGATTTCCACTTTACTATTCGATATCGTCCAGGCAGAGAAAACGTGGATGCGGATAGTTTGTCCAGAATGCCTGTCGACATAGAAACAATAATGAGTCAATGCACGGAAGAGCTTTCATCTAACTGCGTGGCGGCAGCAATCCAAGCTATTCAGACCCAAGATGTCTCACCCTGGGCCTGCACAATGATCACCTCACCTGTGTTGTGCGCTGGGGACTACACAGACAGCAGAGCCACTTTCAACAGCTGATATCAGGGAAGCACAGCAGGCTGACCCGCATGTTGGCCATGCAATGCATTTTAAAATCACAGAGACAAAGCCAGCAGGACACGAAATAAGAGCCCTGTCAAATCAGAGTAGATGCCTTCTATGGAGCTGGGAGAGACTCCATCTAGATGAGGACGGCATCCTCCGCTGGAAGACAGTGAACAACACCCAGTTAGTACTGCCTGAAAAATACAAGGCCACAGTTTTGAAACAGTTGCATGATGAGATGGGCCACCAAGGTCTTGATTGAACAACATCACTGGTGAGAGATAGATTTTTTTGGCCCTATATGCAAAAAGATATAGAACATTATGTCACCAAAGCATGCACCTGTATCAAACAAAAGACACCTTCAAGAGAAACAAGGGCCCCACTAGTCAGTATTGTCACCACACAGCCTTTTGACTTAAACAGGACACGTCCGCCACTTTCAAACCTCCCCGACAGCTGTTGGGGAGATTTTGTTCATCCATGTATTAGCAAGCTGACCTGGCTTCAAATGACTGTAAAAAGTTCTTCAAGTTCTCAACATTGTTCAAGTTATTGGAAAGATGCTTGTTAATGTGGCTCTGTCTTTTCTTTAAAGGTGCCCACTTAAGCCATAGAGTCCAAGCATATAGTTGATGCGTGCTTCAATAAAAACTCCGTGGACCACGTTCTTCGTTTTGACCGTTTACGGAGACTTTCTTCAGTCATACAAGCGCATGGTAAGCACAATAAATATAATGTAACAGTGGTTCAAAGCACGGTCAAAAACGAGTGTGCTCTCAAGGCTCCACAGCTTCAATTAAAAAAGTCCAACAAGCACAGACAAGCCTGTTAACTGTGCGGCCAATCAGAGGCCAGGGCTGGCTGCAGTAATTGGCAATTCTAATTAAGCATGGTGCAAAGAAAACTGTGGAGTCACTTCTTTTTTTTTTTTTTTTTTATGAATCTTTTTATTAAACATTTTGTTAATATACAGCAGTGATTAACACACACAATATATGCAGGTGTATTTGATGGTATGAAAAGAGAAGATTATCTTGCATAATGTATGTTGAAAACAACAGTCGACTTAACCTAAATCGAGTGGCTTTTATGACTGAACCTAAATTACCCTTATCCCTTCCCACTCAAAACTAGAAGGAAAAAGAATAAGTAAATAAACACAACAAAATGGAATAAATAAATAAATGAATACATAAATAAATGAACAATAACAAATTGAAAAAATAAATAAAATGGTTAAATTAATTAAAGGAAGAAGGGAAGGAGGGGGGGCATCTAGTCACTATCCGGGTGAATAGTAGTTCTATCCAAGTATTCTATGAAGGGCTGTCAGGTTTTATTGAAAGCCTCACCGGAACCCGCAAGTGAGTATCTAACCTTCTCAAGTTTAATTTGAGTTAGGACCTCCCTAAGCCAGCTATTGTGTGAAGGGGGAAGAGCGTGTTTCCACTTAAGCAAAATGAGGCGTCTGGCTAATAGAGTTGTAAAGGCCAATACCCGCTGTTTTGTCTTAGGAAGGTTAGTTGTTGTAAGTGGAGGGGAACCGAACAGCGTTGTGCAGGGGTCAGGGCTAAGATCCACGTTGAGCACCATTGCAAGAGTATCAAAAATTTGGCGCCAGAAGTCATTTAAGTTCGGGCAGGACCAAAACATATGTGTGTGGTTAGCCGGTGATTGTTTACACCTATTGCAACTGTCACTGGTGCCTGGGTAAATCCTCGCCAACCGGGCGTTTGTGTAGTGCACTCTGAAGAGAACCTTACACTGTAATAGGCAGTGCCTAGCGCACAAGGAGGATGAATGAACTAGCTTAAGAATTTGGTCCCATCGGCTGTCCGATATTAGTACTCCAATCTCCTCCTCCCAGGTTCGCTTCAGGCAGGTCATTTGGTCAGGGTTACGGGAGTCAATGGAGTTATAAATTACAGAGATGGAGCGCCTTTGGGCTGGGTCGAGGGCGAGCAGGGAGTCAATCAGAGATCCAGGTGGATGGTTGGGGAAGTGAGGATAGGCAGTTTGGACAAAATGCCTGGCTTGAAGAAAACGGAAAAAGTGAGAGTGAGGCAATTCGAGCCTAGCTGCAAGTTCTGTAAAGTCTGTAAAAATATTTTCTTTATAAAGGTCCTTGACATGAAGCAGGCCCTTGTTTCGCCAAATATTAAAAGTAGGGTCTGACATGGAGGGTGGAAATAGATGGTTTTTAACAATCGGGGCTAACGTTGATGGCTCCCTCAAGCCATAATGTTTACGGAACTGAATCCAAATTTTCAGCGAGTTGGTAACAACAGGGTTCTGGGAGACATTGTGAGTTTTAAGAGGGAGTCGCGCAGTAAGGAGTGACTGTAATGAAAACTTTGAGGACCGTAGTTCTATTTGAGCCCACGAAGGGCCCGTATCTGCCCCTCTGTCAAGCCAATGATTAAGTTTGTTAATGTTGCATGCCCAGTAATATTGAATAAAATTGGGCAGCGCAAGACCGCCCAATTTTTTGGGAAGCTGTAAAACAGCTTTTTTAATCCGGGGTGGTTTATTCAACCACAAAAACGACGACACTGCCTGGTCTAGCTGCTGGAAAAAGGATCTTCTCATGAAAATTGGAATATGTTGGAACAAATAAAGAAATTTAGGTAGAATCACCATCTTTACCAGGTTAACTCTGCCAGTTAGGGAGAGTGGGAGAGAGGACCAGCGAGACATATCCATCTTACACTTATCCATAAGAGGGCGGAAATTTTTGTTAAAGAGGTCTTCAAAAGAAGCAGTGATGAATATGCCTAGATATCGAAGCCCCTCTGAGACGACTCTGAATGGGAAAGAGGACAATGGCATCCTCCTGGACAGGCGGTTGATAGGGAGAAGTTCACTTTTAGTGAAATTCAATTTATAACCAGAGTATCTGCCGAACTGGCTTAAAATGTCTGTGATAACGGGAATAGACGAGACCGGGTTTGACACATATAATAGCAAATCGTCCGCATACAGAGACAGCTTATGGGTGATACCGTTCCTGGTGATGCCTTCGACTCTTCCCTCCCCCCGGAGCCAGATGGCCAGCGGCTCGACAGCCAGAGCAAACAGGAGGGGGGAAAGGGGACATCCCTGTCTGGTGCCCCGGCGAAGGGCGAAGGAGGGCGATCTCACACTATTTGTTACTATATGGGCAGTTGGGGAGTCATAAAGCAGTCTAATCCATGTAATAAGTCAGAACTAAAACCAAATTTCGAAAGCACATAGTACAGATATTCCCACTCAACCCTATCGAACGCTTTCTCAGCGTCTAGCGAAATTACCACCTCAGGTACGTCAGGGTTGGGGGAACCAATAATGTTGAGGAGTCGTCTGGTATTAAATGATGAACTCCTTCCAGCCATGAACCCAGTCTGGTCCGTGTAAATCAGGGCAGGCAGGGCCTGCTGCAAGCGGGTGGCAAGGACCTTGGCGAGGATCTTTTGGTCGACGTTTAGAAGTGAAATGGGCCTATAGTTGCTGCATTCAAGGGGAGCCTTATCTTTTTTTAATAAAAGGGAGATATTGGCTTCCGATAGGGTCGGGGGCAGTCTGCCACTTGTAAAGGATTCATTATAGGCATTAACCAAATGTGGGGTTATTAGGTTCGAAAAAGTTTTATAAAATTCTATGACAAATCCGTCTGGACTGGGGGATTTTCCATTTTGGAGTTGTCCAACCGCCTCCCGCACCTCCGCCAGTGTGATCGGCGCGCCTAGTTTGGCGGTCAGATTACTGTCGACTTTGGGATATGTCAGCATCTCCATGGGGTTATAGCTCTTCCAAATTTCAGGTGAATACTCTGAAATGTACAGGTCAGAATAGAAGTTTAAAAACGCATCGTTTACCAATTTGGGGTCGGTGGTCACAGCCCCCGATGGCAATCTTATCCTGGGGATCAATCTTGAAAGGGCTGCAGTTCTGGCCTGATGGGCAAGAAGTTTACCCGCCTTATCTCCCAATTCAAAATAGCGTTGCCTTGTTTTTAGCAATTTTACTTCCTCCTTGCATGTCGACAACCGGTCAAACTCGGCCTGAAGTTTAAGGCGTTGGTCATAAAGAGGGGGAGTGGGGGCAGCGGCATACTTCAAGTCAATTTCCCGTAGTTGATCGGAGAGCCAGACCATCCTTTTCATGTCCATCTTTTTCCGTCAGGAGGCAAACGAGATCGCCTGTCCCCTAAGATATGCTTTACACGCCTCCAATAGAACACCTCTTGCGATGTCAGGGGTGTCATTTATCTGAAAAAAGTTGGCTATTTCCTCCTGGAAGAACTTTTTAAAATTTGGATTGTTCAGTAAAAAGTGAGAAAATTTCCATTGTGTGTGTGGCGGGTTATGGTTTGGAAAATTTATGACAACCGATGTAGGGGCATGGTCTGAGATCACTATACAGTGATACTCACTTGAGCTGACCCAATGCAATAGCCTATTATCAATGAGGAAGAAATCAATCCTTGAATATGTACGATGAACGTGGGAAAAAAACGAGAAGGCTTTGGAGGATGGATTGAGAGACCTCCAGGGATCACTTAGGCCAAGTTGGTTTAGAAAGGATTTCAATGTGGCAGCAGAGTTGGACAAGGTCAGGGGTCTAGTGGAGGACCTGTCCAGAACAGGATCCTGAATAAGGTTAAAATCGCCACCTATAATCAGGTAGTGACCATCTATATCAGGAAAGGAGGAGAAAAGATGGGTGATAAATTTGTCATCGTCCCACACGGGGGCGTAGGCACTCACCAAAATAACTGGGATATCAAACAGTCTGCCTGAAACAGCCACAAAACGACCGTTGGGGTCTTCAATAGATTTCGTTGGTTCAAATATTATATTTTTACTGACAATAATTGCCGCCCCTCTCGCCCTCACAGAAAACTTAGAATGGAATACGTGACTCATCCAGGGTCTTTTAATACGCGATATCTCAGAGGTCTTAAGGTGGGTTTCCTGGAGGAAATAAATATCGCCTTTTAGTTGCCACATGTGGGAAATCACTTTGCCCCTCTTAATCGCTCCATTGACTCCCCTAACATTCCATGACACAAACCTGCAGCCCTGGTTCTGAGGTATGATTGTGTTATGCATTACTCACCCTTTGTTGGGATAGAAATGTATAGTGAAGTAGCCCTTTTTTTGGGGGGGGGAGAAGAAAAAAGAAAAGAAAAAAAAAAAAGAAAGAAACACACATAACAGAAAACCCTATTAACACATTCAAACCCCTGCATAGCTTCCAGCTTTTTTATACTCACCAATCCCCATAACTTCACCACTCCTGCAGAGTGAAATGTGACCCTTATAGCAAAAAAAGTGCGACAATAACAAAGGAAATTTGAGGTGCCTCTCCTGTTGTGAGGTCCAGAATCAAAGTACACACATATGAGCTTAAACATTGCATTATAACAGTCACTATGGACACACTCCCCCTAGGAATTTCTTTTTTCCCCCTCTCTCTATAATAAGGAACAGTGCAATCTTTTTTTTTTTTTTTTTCGTTCAACTCAAGGCATGTGTTTTTGTTTTGTTTTTTTCCCCCCCCTTTTTTTCCTCCCAAGTAATAATATTAATAACAAAACAAAAACAAGGGGTTGAAAAAGGAAAGATGGGGGGTCTATCCAAGGGTTAGAAACCAAGGACATAAATAAAGAGACTGCTTCTCCATACAAATAAAAAGAAGCAATTTTCATCACTTTCGCTGTGGTAAAGCAGGCATCTTATACTAAGCGTTTAACTGATATTAACATTACCCCTGATGAAGATTAAGAACGTGATCCCAGGTCAGAGTTCCGGGTTCAGGGGTTAGACGGGACATGTGACCTAGTGAAGCAAAACAAACAGACTCCATACACAACATCGGCTCACTAAGTCCATGCGGGGTTTCACAAAAACAGAAAGAGTCCCAGTGTTCATGAAGCATCCTATGACACTGATAAAAGTCACAGACAGTGCATGTTAAATGTTATCGTGTCGAGACACTCTCACCGGCCGGGCGAGTCGTCCTGGAGTCCGTGCCGACAATGGCGCTGGCATTAGTCGCTAATAGGTTAGCCCATGCATCGATTGCTGAGTCGGGGCACTGAAGTAATATCATGGGGCCAGCAAAGGCTCCACGAAGGCAGCAGCTTCTTCAACTGAGGAAAAACGTTTCTTGTTGCCATCTTTCTTGGTGATTTGTAGCTTTGCTGGATAGAGTAGAGCCGGCCGGAGCCGGTACAGCTTAGCCATGACGTCGCGGTAGGCTGCACGCTGCTCCAAGATGTCGGGACAATAATCCTCGTAGATGCGGACTGGCGAATCACGGTATTTCAGGTCGTTCCTCCGTTTGCGGGCCTCCCGGACTATCAGCTCTTTGGTCTGGTGGCGGTGAAAGCACACGACCACAGGCCTGGGCCTGTCTCCCTGTCGCGGCTTCGCAGCTAGGGAGCGGTGGGCCCGGTCAAGTTCCGGCGGAGTTTGCAGCACTTGGTCCCCGAATATTTCCATCAGAGCTTCGGAGAAAAAGGTTGTGGGTCGTGGGCCTTCTATGGACTCCGGCAGGCCGATAATCCTAACGTTGTTACGTCGGCTTCTTCCCTCCAGATCGATGGTCTTGGTTTTGAGCTTAGCACAAGCTTCAGACAGAGTGGAGCATGATGCTTCAAGGGCCTAGATGCGCCCTTCAGTTGAATTAGCGTTGGTCTCCAAACTCGCAATTCGTTCACCAAAATCAATCACTGTGGCCTGTACTGTGTCCAGCTTAGCTTCCAGAGAGGCAAAGGCCGACTTAAGCTCAGCGACAGCGCCGCCGATATGGACTGGCGGTGCTTCTCCAGCAAGCTAGTCAGAGCAGGCATGCTAATCTGGCCCACCGTGGCAGGCGAGTCCTCTCTTTTGGTATCTTTTTCCTTAGCCAGCCTGGTTCCGGAGGCCATTAAGCTTATAAAGCATATAACTCATTGTTACTGAAGAGTTGGAACGGGTTTGGGTTGTAAAAAATGTTATATCAGGTCAGTGCAGGAGTGCACGATACACGCGTCTACTCTATTCCTCTCTCCACCGGAAGTCCCGGAAAAAGAGTCACTTATTCTTAACAAAACAAAATACACAGTTATTCTGTTAAAAATGGCAACAACAACGCTGATTCTGCGTAAAGGTAAGATGATTTTTATGTCACCTTATCTTATTTGCACTGTAACTGATTTTGGTAACTGTAGCCCACTTATTCTATGGCATTTGCACGTTTAAATAAAAACTATTTTTTTGTGTTTTTTTTATGTTCGGAATCTCAATCAGCTGCTGTACGGCCAGATCATTGTGTGTCTTTCAGCACCACAGGTGTGGAAAGGAGGTGAAAAAGAGAGGGAGGGAGAGGCGCTCTGCGCAAAATTTTGTTTTGTATTAAATTGTTTTGCATGTAGTCCTCATGAGAGGCGAGGGCGATAACAGTTGTTTTTTAATAAAACATAAATTAATTGCTTAATACCATGGTATGTGATTGCTTGTGAATATATAATATCTTGGGATACAGAGCGTTGTGCTATAATGTACATTTTGAATGCAATATTATTTGCACATCCTGGTGAAGAAAATCTAGAAATGCATTGCATTAGTTTTGGAGACTGAAACGGGCCAACGGTGGTTGGGATACTCATGTGCTACCCCTAGAACCACCTGCTGGCAGTGAAAACAATACGGCTATGTTGTCGTGGCCGGTATTTATTAGATAAATAAACATTTCTTGAAAACTTAGTTTACCAGTGGGGTTCTCTCTCAGCAGTAGCCATGACTGCATGTTTCATTATTAGTACAGTATATAAGAACATATCACTATATTGTGTCCCTTCAATAAAATGCCCTAAAAACTACTACGCATTTCTGCTATGTTCTTATCTTACATAAGTGCTATCTCTTGCTAAAATATTGTTAACATCTGAACCATCAACCTCTAAGTAAAGTAAGAAATTGTGACAGATGTGTAGTAATGAAAACGATTGGTGTGCACAGATAAAACACATTTTTTCTGGATTATGAAGAGGGATTACCCAGATCCTTAAAGACTGTGATGAATGACAGGTTGTAGGTCTTTGGTAAAACTCAGTCAGGTGGCTTTTTTTTTTACGGGTTTAGCGAAGGTGGGTCATTTTTGAGCCATAGGACGAGGGGTGTATAAAGTAGCCACCTTTTGCTTTGATGACAGCTTTGCTAACTCTTTGCATTCTCTCAATCAGCTTCATGAGGTCGTCACCTGGAATGGTTTTCCAACAGTCTTGAAGGGGTTCCCAGAGGTGCTGAGCACTTGTTGGTTGCGTTGCCTTCACTCTGCGGTCCAACTCATCCCAAACCATCTCAATTGGGTTTAGGTCGGATGATTGAGGAGGCCAGGTCATCTGACGCAGCTCTCCTTCTTGGTGAGTTAGCCATTACAAAGCCTGGAGGTGTGTTCATTGTCCTGTTGAGAAATATATGATGGTCCCACTAAGCACAAACCAGATGGGATGGCATGCTGGTTAAGTGTGCTGTAGACAGTTGTGTTGTTACACTGTTCGACCACACTGTGTTGCCGTACCTGGCAAGAGTCTCACGAGAGCTAGAGAGTTAACAACTTGACTAGAGTTCTCTCCTAAGTTGTTGTACATACGGTGGCTGTACCTATGTTTCTCTGCAGGCTCCTACTGTTACGAATAAACACCGTCCAACGTTTCAAATGACTCCCAGTCATTAAAGAACATGGTGTCAGAAGTGGGATGCCACTCAGCGTGACATTCCCCGGACAACTCTTCGGAGCCGGCGGAGACGGTAACCAGTAAAAAAGTTCAAGCCGTGCTAAGCTAGCAAATGAACAATGGCGGACGGATTCCGACATCCAGACCCTCACGTTTTCGATGGAAATGTGGCAGAGAACTGGTGCAAGTTTGAACGAGAATATGAAATATTCATTGCCGCCGCACACAGTGATAAACTTGCTAAAACTAGAGCCTACATACTCCTCAATGTGGCGGGACCCGAGGCTATTGAGAGAGAGCGGTCATTCACATATGCACCTGTGGTAATGTTGGAGCAGAACGACGTCACAACACCGGCAGAGTCCAGAGAGGATCATGAATGCCTAAAGAAAAAGTTTAAGGAGATCTGCAGCCCAGAGACTAACGTGATAATGGAAAGGCATAACTTCAATACCAGGTACCAAAAACCCGGTGAAACAATTGAGGCATATGTGAAACCTGCAACTTTGGAGCATTGCAAGACGAGCTCATCCGAGACAGACTTGTTTGTGGAATAAACAGTGACGGTGTAAGACGTGCCTTACTCAAGGAGACTAACCTCACACTAGTAAAAGCAATACGCATCTGTCAGATAAGCAAGCTCACTGAACAACACAGTAAAGCCCTCTGTGCACCAAAGCATGCGACTACTGCCAGTGAGGATGCCGTGCAGATAAAGTGCAGTGGCAAATTCAAGGGCAAAATGAAACATGACATGAAGCACGAAAATTAATCAACAATCATTTCAAGATGCAAAAATTGTGGTGGCACTCATCCAGCCAAACGAGAACAATGCCCAGCCTTTGGACAGGTGTGTCACAAGTGCAAGAAACACAACCACTTCAAAAAGCAATGCAGATCATCAAGACATGGCACATTCAGCAAGCAAGTGAATCAGTTGGCAACTGAAACAGATTATGACAGTGAAGATACATTCACTATTGAAGGCTTGTCACTACATGAAGAAAGTGATATGAACTCAGTACAAGCTAACAAGAGGGAAGGACATTGCACTGTGATGGTGAACAACGAATACCTCAGCTAAAAGTAGACACTGGGGCTAAATGTAATGTAATTTCAGCAGACACCCTCAAAGTCATAAGGCACACTGAATCGTTGTACAAGCTACACAAGCAAGTTAAACTAGTTGCTTTTGGAGGAGCCATGATCAACCCGATTGGTGCAGTGAATTTACAATGCATGATAAATGAGCAGTCATACAATCTGCAATTTCAGGTTGTGAAAGAAAACGTACATTCCTTTCTAGACCTAAAGGACAGCCTAAAGATGAAATTGGTCACTTTCAGTAAAGAAGTACACCACATAGACACTGCCCAGCAACGAACTCTGTCTGATAAAGTGTTTGAGGACTATGCAGATCTATTTAAAGATGAAGCTGGTGACCTACCTGTGACCTAATCAATGAAAATAGATCCAAACGTGGCACCTGTAGTCAGCCCCCCACGGCGCATCCCGGTGGCGATGCAAGGAAAAGTGGAAAAAGAGCTCCAGAGAATGCAAGCACTAGGAGTAATTGAACCCGTGGAAGACCATACCAAATGGGTTTCAAACATGGTTGCCACACACAAAAAAGAGACTGACGACGTACGCATCTATATAGACCCGAGAGACCTAAACAAGGCACTGATGCGCCCTCACCATCCCATGCACACAGTAGAGGAGTTCGCAGAACAAATGTCAGGCGCCACTTTTAGTATTAACACTGCCTCCAAAGTCTTCCGGAGAGCCATGGAACAAATATTCGCTGGGTATCCATGTGCCATAATTGTGGATGACATCATCGTGGGTGGCAATGGAGTGGAGGAACATGACAAAAAGTTAAAGAAGGTGCTGGATCGAGCCAGACAAGTGAAAGGCTTAGTCCAAAAAAGTGCAAGTTCAGGCTCAGAGAGGTGAGCTATGTTGGTCACGTGTTTACAGACAAAGGACTTAAGGCTGATCCAACAAAAATCACAGCAATCAGTGGAATGCCACCCCCAGAGGACAAGACAGCTCTCCAACGCTTCCTTGGAATGATCAACTATCTGGGGAAATAAATTCCCAACCTGAGTGAACTGTCAACACCACTATGCCAGCTGCTACACAAGGAGGTAGTGTGGAACTGGACATTGCATCAACAAGAAGCTTTTGACAAACTCAAGACGAGCATCACCAGCCCACCTGTGCTTCATTATTATGACGTGCGAAAATCTGTGACTCTCACCTGTGATGCATCACAACATGGCCTAGGAGCTGCCTGCCTGCAGGATGGCGAACCTGTGGCATATGCATCACGCACACTGACCCAAACAGAGGTTAGATATGCACAGATAGAGAAGGAGTTACTAGCTGTGGTCTTCGCATGTTACAAGTTCTATGACTATATCTATGGTAAACCAGTTGTGATTGAAACTGACCACCAGCCTCTGGTTACAATTCATAACAAATCCTTTCACACAGTCCCAGCACGCCTGCAACGCATGATGCTAAGACTGCAAAAATACAACTTGACTTTCATCTACAAGAAGGGGAAGCACCTCTACCCGGCTGACACCCTTTCATGTGCACCAAGGTGCAACATCTCTCCTCAAAAAGAGGAGCAGCATGAGTTTAATGTGATGGCAGTTCAGCTGATCTCCCCACAGCGGCTTGAGGAACTCAGGAAACACACAGCTAAGGACATAACCCTCCACTCTCTAACTTCATTCAGAATGGATGGCCAAGAAGTTTATCTAGCATTCCTACACAGGTGAGACCATTCTTTGGTTTCCGTTAGGGATGCACCGATGCATCGGCTGAACATCGGTATCGGCCGATGTTTGCCTCGTTAACTGCCATCGGCAAATAAAAATGACATTCGCCGATGATTATATCTTGATTTGCAGCATGAACGCTGTGCTCATGGAGAAACTCTTTTTCCCCCTTTTTTTTTTTGGAGAAATCCGGAAACGAAGCCCTCCCGTTTTCATGTGGACAGCGAATCCGCATACTTTCCAAAACAATGACGCCATCGCCGCATCTCGCAACGTCCCATAACAACAACAATGGCGGACTACATGCTTGTGTTCTTGTCGCAGAAGATATCAAGCTTTTCTCGCAGCTTACCCGCCTTGTAGTTGAGTGTGAGTCTCAGCAGCAGTTCGACCTCATTAACGGTCCACACAAACGATTCCGGTTTCCTTGCACTCGCCATTTTCATCTTCTTCTTCTTGTTGTGTTCGGTTTCTCCGTCTACTGTCTGTTTGTTTACAGCGCGCAAGTTTACTGTGCATGCTCCGTGTCTTGTGAATGTCAAGCGCCACCTAGAGGCCTGGAATGTGATCTACAGCGTTTTCGCTCATTTTCAGTGGGTCTGTGTGGACGCAAATATTCTTAAAACGATGACAAGGAAGACGGAGATAAAAAAGATTGTTTTCGCCCGTCTGGACGGCCCCTCAGACTTCAATTGACACAGCATTTAAGGAAAGCCAAACAACTGCCTCCAGACAGCGCCAAAGCAAAACAAATAACAAACAAGGTGATGGAGTTCATTACTTTAGATGACCAGCCTTTCTCTGTAGTGGAGTACGTGGGGTTTCAGAGTCTAATAAAGTTTATGGAGCCACGCTACACGCCGCCGAGTCGACGTCACTTTGCCAAGGTCTGTCTCCCCGAAATCTTGTCATGTGAACTAAGGTTATCTTAAATGTCAACCAGAAAGTGACATTAAAGGTTGTTTTTGTTTCATAAATTGGTCTCATTGGATTTGTGCTCATTCAAGGATAGTGTTATGAAGAGCTGAAAGACTTGTTTCTGTGGCACAAAAAAAAAGGAATAAATAACAAAAAGAAAGAACATCGCCATCGGCCAAGTTGTTATGTTAAATATCGGTATCGGCCCAGAATTTCACAATCGGTGCATCCCTAGTTTCCGTGATGAACTCTGTGTTCAAGCTGTGTTGAAAACAACATCATCATGAGAGGATGCAGAGCAGTCATTCCCGCATCCCTACATTCTGAATATCTCAAAGCATTGCATAAAGGACACCCAGGCATTGAGTGCACGAAGAGAAAGAGAAAGTGTGTTCTGGCTGTCACTAAATGAGGACATTGAGACCACTATTCAGGCAAGCAATTCCCGATCTGCCATGGTCTATTGTTGCTACAGACATATTTGAATGGAACAACCAACATCATCTTGTGCTTGTAGACTCATACTCTGGATGGTTTGAAATCGACCAGCTCAACAGTTTATCATCCCTAGGTGTAATCAACAAGCTAAAATGGCACTTCTCAACTCATGGCGTACCACAGAAGCTGTACTCAGACAATGGCACCCAGTTCACGAGCCAAACCTTCTGCGACTTTGCCAGATCTTGGAACTTCCTGCACGTGACCGGTAGTCCTGAATACCCTCAGTCCAATGGTCTAAGCGAAAGAGCAGTGAGGAGTGCGAAAAAACTGTTAGAGACAACAAACCGAGACGGAACAGACTTCTGTCTGAACCTAAGGAACCTAAGGAACATGCCACGGGACAAAATCCTGGGTTCACCTGCACAGAGACTTTTGTCGAGATGAACTCGAACAACTCTGCCCATCAGTAAACAGATGTTAGAGCCAGCTGCAAAAACAACAGCAAGCATCAAAAGCCCAGCTGACAAAAAAGTGCAGAGTACAAAAACAATACTGACAAAATGAGTAAACAACTAACACCCCTACTGACTAACACCTAATCAAGTGGTGAGTCTCCAAACACAAAAAGGACGCGAAAAAATAGGAGTAATAAAGAGACAATGTGGCGAGCCACGCTCGTACGTGCTTGAGGTCGAGGAGAAGGAGTACAGACGCAACCGACATCACATTCTTCCATTGATGGAGCCCCAACCTCCAAAGCCTGTCACACATGCACGTGACCCAGATGTGTTGCAACACACACCCGCAGCACCTGAGCCCACAGATGGACAAAACACAAAAGATTGAAAAGTGCAATAACGCTGAACATACATCATCAGCACAATGTCAGAGACAGACAAGTGCTGTAAAGACTTCTGATGGACTGTCACAGAAGTGTGTTGTGATAAAAGATAAAAACCTGGCTCAGGCTGCTACTTGCATGTATGTCACTAGATGTGGTAGGGTGTCTAAGCCAAATGCTAGATACTTAAACTAATCAAGACACAAGTCACTCACTGAATAACCATGAGAAGTTGCATTATTTTGTTTTGCATTTATTCACTGAGCTGATGCTACTACAGTGTAAAACTGTGATGATGATGCATTTTGGTTTTGGATATTTTATTTCTTGGTATAAGCTCAATGCAGCCTTAATTGTTAATGCATCTCATTTTGTATTCTGTTCTATAACATTACCTTCTCTTACACTATTTTGGTTAAGGACCAAAGCTAAAGAAGGAGGATGTAGACAGTTGTGTTGTTACACTGTTTGACCACACTGTGTTGCCCTACCTGGCAAGAGTCTCACGAGAGCTAGAGAGTTAACAACGGTACTAGAGTTCTCTCCTAAGTTGTTGTACACACGGTGGCTGTACCTATGTTTCCCTGCAGGCTCTTACTGTTACGAATAAACGCCGTTCAACGTTTCATATGACTTCCAGTCATTAAACAACATGTGCCATCTTCACGGTGGGAACCACACATGTAGAAACCATCCGCTCACCTTTTCTGTGTCCCACAAAGACACAGCAGGTGGAACCACCATCAGACCAAAGTTCAGATTTCCACAGGTCTAATTTCCAATCCTTGTGGTTTGGCCCAAGCCCTTCTCTTCTTCTTGTCCTCCCTCAGTAGTGGCTTCTTTGCAGCAATTCGACCATGAAGGCCTGATTCACACAGTCTCCTCTGAATGGATGATGTTGAGATGTGTCTGCTATTTGAACTCTGTGAAGCATTTATGTGGGCTCTAATCTGAGTCTGGTAACTCTAATGAATTTATCCTCTGCAGCAGAGTTGGTCTTAGTCTTCCTCTCCTGAGGAGGTCCTCATGAGAGCCAGTGTCATCATGTGTTTGATGGTTTTCGGATGCATTCAAAGTTCTTGATATTTTCCGGATTGACTGACCTTCATGTCTTAAATAATGATGGACTGTCATTTCTCTTTACTTAGCTGAGTGGTTCTTGCTATAATATGGATCAGAACAGTAGTTAAATAGGGCAATTCACTGTTTAGAACTGCGTACCAACCCTAGCACTGCACAACACAACTGACGGACTTAAACACATTAAGAATGCAAGAAATTCCGAATTAATTCTTGACAAGGTGCATCTGTTAACTGAAAACCATTCCAGGTGACGACCTCATGAATCGGATTGAGAGAATGTCAGAAGTGTGCAAAGCTGTCATCACAGTGTTATCCCCAAATTTTTACAGTTAAACAATGTGCAGAGCAATACAGCCTAGTAGATTTCAGATGTAGTTGCTTAGTTTCACCAGCAGGGTGCGCATTCATCCCACACAAATACTGGCAGTGCCCCTAGTTTTCTTGTTTTTTTCCCCTGTTCTCGGTCTTTTCCATGCACCGATGCAGACCAGAGCACCATAGGAGGGACGAGCGAGTTTGATAAAGTTGATAACTGCCTGTAAAGTTGTTAAAACTACAATTTTGTCCGAGTTATCAGTTTGAAGGACTTTCGTACAAGGAAGAGGGGTTTTTTTCTTGCCAAACCTGACCGTGTGGATATTGATTTTTATCGAGTGAAAACTCCGGTGAGTAAATGCTATGAACGATTAGCGTAGCACGCTAGCAATGCTGACCACGGCTAATTACTTGCTTAATTTATTGAATATGGCTGCTTCTGTGATAGTGTTTAAAAGCCAAACGGAGACAGATAAACGTGGGTTGAGGTTGAAAATGTATTTTATTGTGTATTTGGGTGGGAAAAAAATTAAAATCTGTGTTAATTGCGCTAGAACATGTTATACAGCTAAGAAGCTGGTTTAAACGGCTTTGCGCTGGTTGTTGAGCAAAAACTTGTTTTGTTTATTATTTTGGGCTAGTTATTTCATAACTCATACTGTGAAGTGTTTTGTTGTTCTATTAAGCGATATTCAGTGTAATTTTCTGAGTTGTTGATAACTTCTGATACAAGAAAGGAATTTCAGTCATATCTGAAATATCGTATGTTTTGCACTTTAAGGTGGCACTGTTGTCAATAAAGCTATTTTTGTTACTACTCTTTCCAAACCGTTGTCCTGTTCCATAAATCCTCCTTGAACGTATCCATTTCTTCTGATTTGCCCAAACTGAGAGTACATGACAGTAATTTTATGATATGTACATAGTCCAGTGTTACAATAGCAAAAGGTGGCTCCTTTGAAGAATACAAAATATAAATCATATTCTTGTTTGTTTAACAATAATTTGTTTACTACATAATTCCTAATGTCCCTCTTAGTTTGGATGTCTTCAGTAGTGATCTACAATGTGGAAAATAATAAAAATAAAGAATACCATACCAGGGACCTATTAGGACAAGGTGTGTCCAAACTTTTGACTGGTTGTGTACATTGGTATATGGCTCCCAACATGTTCTAGTAAAATTACAAATGATGTTGTCAAATCTTATGCTCCAATCTCCTTGGCAGTATGTCTGTGAATGTAACATTTGAGATGGACTTTTTGAAATTCTTAAAAAGAAACAAAAAAGTATGTGTGTTAAAAGTTTTGTGTAAAACATTGGATTTTTATTTCAAAGCAGAATGAACCACAGTTTTTAGTAAACTAACTGTATCAGAAACTACAGAGGCCAGGAAAAAAACTGTTATATTTGTACATGGAATGTAAAAACATCATTAAAAACAAAGAACCATAATGGCAAACTGTACGCATTTAAATTATCTAATCTATAAAGAATGCAATCACTTGACGGGACAGTGGAACATAACTGTGAACAGCACTCCACTCACAAATATTGTTTTTTTTCCTCTTTAACCAAGACAGATTCCACATCAAAGCCCTAATGTCATATCACCTATCTACACCACCTGCAACAAACAACAGTTAGAAAAACAAACCCCAACACAAGAATCCTCACTTCGCATCCAGCTTGGCCATTTCCTGAAGATATATTCCAATGCTCTCACTGTCAAACAGCACAAAGTAAATGTTTTTCAGAGAGGAGCTGGTGGACGACACAAAATGGTTGGAGATGGCCTTGAGGATAAGCTGGGCAGCCGTCTGCTTTGGAAACCCATTCCTGTGAGAAAGTTTCAGCTTGTTAACTCAATCTGTAGGTATCAGTGACACGACATTATCTCAAACATTAAAAAAATTAAAAACATGGAAGGATCATCAAAGTCACAATTACAAATCAGAAACTCAGTCCATCAGTCAGTCTGACTTAACCGACATAAACACATGACATCACAGCAGTGTGGCGGCACACAGTAAATTGTTTTTCAGCTTTTTACTAAAGGGATCATACTATGATTTGGGGATTTTGCCTTTCCTATATTGTGATAAAAAGCATTTAAAATGTTAAATATTAGGGCTGTCAAAGTTAACGCAACGTCCTCTTAACGCCGTTAATTTTTTTAACGCGCGATTAACGCTCAGTATAAAAAAACACGCATTGTATGATTTACGACCGTCAGTGGCACCTGTAGTCTTGATACAGAGGGTGGCAGAAGAAGAAGAAAGAGAATCAGAAGAAGAAGCAGGGCTGGCGGTTCGTTAAAAACACGGGGGACTGAAAAGCAGCACTCGCTGCAAACTCCTCATCTCTGCTGTCACTCACGGTGGCGGACATTTGTTTCTCCATTGCCCTGATCATTTTGCGGGACACTCTCTCGTGGCGTGCCCGTTTGCTGATAACTCATCCCCGCATGTTTATCTCAGGCTCCTCGCTAGCCTTCTTCCTCTCTCCAGCAGGCAGCCTGGCCCTGCTGCTGTCCTCCTTGTACAGACGCTGAAGCTCAGTTTCTCTCACTCTCTTGGGGTCAACAGAGAAACGTCTAGCGGCTGCTTCTCCCGAGTTTTCCTCTGCATATATCACGACAGAAAGTTTGAATTTCAAGTCGTGCTTTTTATTGTTTTGCTGCACCGGAGCCATGGCGATCATCAGTGTGATACTGACTGACAGAAAGTAGCACACTGCGTGAAAAAGGCGAAGAAGAAAAACGTGCAGTGTCAGTGGACACCACTTGCAAGCCAAACAGACGGCAGATGCAGAGAGCCCGTCGCCCCCCCTCGCCAAAAGCAGACAACCCTGGATTTATTTTCCTGCATGATTTGAAGTGTTGAATAAACATTTTCATAATGCAAGCATATTTGCCATTTATGTTGTTAAAAGTATTAAGAACATGAAAAAATACATTAAGGTACATTTAGAACAGAAAAAAATGTGCCAAAAAAATTGCGATTAATTTGCGATTAATCGCAAGTTAACTATGGACAAAATGCGATTAATCGTGATTAAAAAAATTAATCGTTTGACAGCCATAATAAATATATATTTTTCTATATTTATATTTTATATATATACGGCTTAAAGCCATGGGTACCAGCTGTAGCTGTGTTATTTTAGATCACACTACCTTGCTCAGCACAACCCACCCTATTCTGCCTCTAATCGGCTACATCCTGTACAATAATTAATGGGCATGTGCAACACTCACCAAAGATTGAACAGAGGTGAGATGTCTCACTCTTTAGCTAAAACAGAGCATGCAAGACAAAGTGTGAAAAGGGATGTTGCAGCAATGCACCATATGATAAATATAATGTGTTGAAAATATGTATGTAAACCTGTTCTACTAGGACCCCCAAATATTTATGTATGATCTATATTTGATAGAAGTCTATACGACCATCCTGTCTCTTTAAGTGCACTAATCTGTCAAGTTCACACATTTTTCATACAAATATCTGTTTGCTGTGGGCATCCACGTGTTCCTGAGCAGATTTGATTGGAAGTTGCGAATAACGACTCGGAAATATCAACTTCCAACTTGCAGCATAACTCCAGGAAGTTCAGAGAAACAGTTCAGGGGTCTGAAGGCTTATGAGCCCTCATTTGTTACTGGAATTGATACGATAATATTTTGCTTTTTTGAACGAAAATCCATGACCACCTCTGGGTTAGTTGATATGAAATAACACCAGCAGCAGGGTAGGGTTAGGGTTAGGGTTAGGTAGAGCGTTCTTCTCACTGTGATCAGCAATACAGATTCACACACACACACAGGATTTGAGGTGAGTGTTGTAAGAGCAGACTCACCGTCCAGCAGGAAGTGAAGGGAAAGCCACAGACTTGAGCTTCTTCTCCTCTGCTGCTGACAGACAGTTCTTCACAGTCTTCTCTAACTGGTCCTCACACTTGTCTGAACCCCACTGAGGGACGTTACAGTGGATGATGAAGCGGGCTGCCATCCCACTGGCCTGGCTCACGGCCACTGCAGGGTGCAAACACACACACAATTACTGACAATTAACCCTTGAATGCAAAAAAGACCTGAGACCATTATAACACCCTGTTTAATTCATTAATTTCACTTATATGAGCCTTTAAAGTAAAACTCTCGCCAAAAAGCAACTGAGGCTTTATTTGTGATTGAATATTAGTCAAACCTTTGTGTCAATGCATAATTTTGGCGAAAGAGGCACTCTTAAGATCTACCGTAGTTTAGTTTTCGGGCAAGCTAATTTTCAATGGAGTGCATGGGGCATTGGCACGCTATTTTTAAAAGACTAAGACACAACATGAAACTTTGCTCGTAGTATCACCAGGGTCTCCACACATGAACACGAGCATTGAGAACATTGTTTGTGTACGCAGAGTTTACTAAAAAGAAGGTTTTTGAACTACTCACCGTAGGTGCTGGATCTCCGGCGCGTCGCTGTCATGGCAGACAAAAAGTGTCGATCCCCAAATGCGACCTAACAGGCAGGAGAGTAATGGTGGACCGCTCCTCAAGCCTGCCTGTTGGGTCGCACTCGGGGATTGACACTTTGTCTGCCATGACAGTGGCGCACCGGAGATTCAGCTCCTACGGTACACAAACAATGTTCTCAATGCTCGTGTTCATGTGTAGAGACCCTGGTGATACTACAAACAAAGTTTCATGTTGCGTCGAGCCTTCTTAGTGTTAGCATTCATGAGGCACTTTGCATTGACCATCGATGGTTCAATGTGGGCGTGGAGAGGGCGGTTCATGAGGTTGATCCATGTGCACACATTTCCAAGTTGATTTGGGATTTATTAAAGGAAATTGGAAATTGTTGGATAAACACCAGGTTTTATAAATCTAAATATTTTTTCACGCAGGCTATTTTTGCATTCGCACGTACTCTTTCAGTATAGATCAGAGATGGGCAACTGGCGGCCCGCGGCCCGCATGCGGCCCTCGTCCTCACTCAATGCGGCCCGTGAGTCAATTTCCAAATATCAATAATTCACAGTGTCGTCGGAAGGAACATTATGCAAACCATTTGTATCTTGATGAGAGAGACAGGGCTACTTCTCTGCCCCGGATCACACCCCATGCAAACATGTTCTATCCTTTTTAATTAATAGAGAGGCGTTAGTGGAGCCTGTTTCATATGTCCACGCTTGCTCTCCATGGCTTCTCCATGATAACTCCGGAGCGCACAACAAGGATGCGCTCCGACTCGGACTGCCCTTCTACCTGGACGCCACATACCTCAACCCCGTGCACGGCCAGAGTTTACCATACACACGGTTCTCGTATTTCTCCTTTCACGGACTCCTCGGCGTGTGTGATTACTCCTTTGAGCCTGCGTTCATCCGCAAAAGGAGCGACTCGAGTGCGGTGTGTAAATGAAGGCCACGCGCGGCTCAAAAGGATCTGCTGCAGGAGCTGGAAGACAAACGACTCAGCAAGGTGGAGACACTGCGGGCAGCTATTTACTATATCAAACACCTGTGGGGCCTGCTGGACTTGTATCGGGATGGAGGAGACGCGCGTAACTGCACTGTTGCAGCAGAAGACGGAGTGCAGCAGTGATGGCAAATACTCGCTCAAGTTGGCACAACCATATAAATGTTCCACAAGGTAAACCCAATGGGAGACTTAGAGATCAGACGCTAAATTCAGATGAGCTGTTTGAAAACGCAGTGCTAACTTGAAGTTGAGCGCACAGAAGGAGAGATTGAGAGCAAGAGTGACAGTCTGCAGCACAGCCAGCGAGAGTTTGTGAGAGCGCAGAGGTTATTATTGCACCTCAAAATGCATAAAAGCAAACATGCAAATACATTTATTGAGCACAGAATATATTTCTGTTTCCGCAAATTGAATTATGTTTTCCCCGGGGAAAAATCATCTTCAAAATGAAATGTATGTGCTAACAAAATACATTTTTCTGTGCTCAAAATCTCCCATTGCTCCTTCACGGCATAAATATGAAACATGTCATAGAATGGGTGGGCAGAGAGCAGAAATGCACATCAAACATGAATATTGGTTTTTGTTATTATTGTTGCACTTTGTGCCTGTGTTATTTTATTAAATGATGATTTTTTAAAACATCAATGCACTGAAATAATTGTATATCACTCAGGAATGTGAATGGGGATATAGTATCCTACTGGTGGAAGTGCGATTACAATCTGGCCCTCAGGTAGTGAGGATAACATTTTTGTGGCCCTCTCTATCATTAAAGTTGCCCATCCCTGGTATAGATCGTACATTTTACAATGTTTTTATGTTTTACATATGAAACCCCTGAGCTGTGCACAGCTGTCTCAGTTACAGGTTGTTTCTAGACATAATAACACAATACTGTATGTATTAAGTTTTCTCAAGGAGTAACTACTGGCAGATCCATGTGAAACCTAGTTGTCATTCAAAGCTGAAGAAAGACCAGGAAATACTACTTCACATGACTTTTAACTCGCTTGTGGACAGTAATGTCTGCCCTCAGCCAGAGTGGAAGCCCAGTTTGCTTGGATATCAGTTAAAACCACTCTAGATGTGTACATTTAAAGAAACCTCAAACAACATCTAAAAACTCAGTTATCCTTGTAAGAAGATTGGCCCATGGGACACTCCATACCTGATGCCACCTCCAAAGGCCCCTGAGCTTTTCGCAGCTCCTTGACTCCATCCAGGAATTCTCGGCCTCCGGCTTTCTCCAGGGCATTGCCTGAAAACAGTAGAGCTTGTGTGACCAAAAGATGGGACGGACAGAGGAAGTCTGTAAAATTAACAAGAAATAAAATAGATTCGAACATGTCTCCCTCACCCACTCCATCTTTGAGGTCCATCTCTGCATTCGTTGGGTTAATGATCCCTTCCACTTTTATTGTTCCGATTTTGCTGATTTCACTCTCTGTTAGTGAAAGCTGTGGATTCACAAAGTCACCAACACTGTGTGAGAAAAGTGCTACTGTGGTTCTCGTACTTGTCATGGATTAGACCGATATGTTGGTTGGCCTTTTATCAGAAGTCACATGGTCGTTACTGTCATGATGATCAGTCTGACAGTCTGTTACCTTTTGTCCAAGGAACAGGCTCTTTGCTGACAGAATGGTGAATCCATCTCCCGGACCGTCTTCCACTGTGGAGTTTGGTAGAGACTCATTGTCTGTGCTCTTTGCCACATGGGAGAAAAAAATGGCAGATTTAAGCCACACTTACATCAGGTCGGAGTGTACAGCTTGAACAAATAATAACTGTGCTGAGTATCAAACCTCAGTGCCAAGTGTCAAGGCTCAAAAAGTGGTATTTTGCGGGTTTCAGGATGATAACCAATAATTATCCTTTTCACCTGGCCAACAAGTAATGTGACATTTCTGTATTTTAAAAGGATGACTTCATATTCCACAGCTCTAATAAGAGATGTGTTGTGGTAAAACTTGTTACCCTTGTGGAACGTGTGTCACAAACATGTTTTTTTTCGTCTGAAACTGTAAAAAAACACCCACTGCAGTGATGACATGTCTGACTCTGTAGTCTACACTGGTGCAGCAGTTTGATGTCATGAGCGCAACAGCTATGTTCTTATTGCTACTCAGTTTGTTCATCATAATTTCCTTTTCCTTGCCTCCTCTCCTCACATCCCTCCTGCCACAGAGGGAGGGTAAGGAAGAGACATGAGAGGGGAGTCAAGGCAAAGGGTACATCAAAAAAAGACACCCATGTTTCAGACCACTGTTTAAAAGTGACCTCAACTAAATGTGACGTGTGGTACAGCAACATCACCAGTCGATTGTTCCGTAATAGTCTACTACTGTATTTCATGATTTCTGTCAGATGAGCAGACTGGTGTTCATGCCAACAAATCAAGGATATCCCCAGCCGATCTGCAGGATCGGGGCTGATATGGGCATTTTTCTACTGATCGGGATCAGCAATTTTGAACGTAGACCCAAGCCGATTTTTTTATTTATTTATTTATTTAACTTCAGAGCACAATTTGCGGCAGACGCTCGCGTAACATTACTCTGGCAAACCTGTGGATAAAATGTCTGCACTGTGGAAATATTTTAAATTATGACATGTAACATCTGCAATACAACCGTTTAGCGAGGGGGTAACAACAAGAGTTGCATTTAACACTACACATTTAATACAGCAAATAAAAACACTCAAAGAATACAACGAGTTCACTCAGGCAATACAGGCAAAGGCACCGAAGCAGCAAACACTCGAGGATACTTTCAAAAGGAAATAACCTTGAGACAGCGACACGGCCAAAAATATTACAGAGAAAGTAACTGAAATAATTGCTCTGGATAAGCAGCCTATCTCCGTGGTAGAGGATCAGGGTTTTCTTCATCATCTGGAGTTTTTTAATCCCCGGTATGCCCTTCATCTCGGCATTACATTACATTGATTTCACTTCATAGTTACAACGTGCCGGTATGCGCGCTAGTTTCGTTGGTCTCATACACCAGAGCATGTAAAACAGGCAATCGAGGAGTTGCTGAACGCGTGTGAAATAGACAAGCCGCATGTCCAAGTCATTTTACGTGATAACATAAGGATTATGAAAAAAATCCTCACATGCTAACGCACATGCTAACGCAAGGGAGGTGGTAGGCCAATGTTGCAGAATAAGAAAGAGACATATGAAAGTATTTACTTTGTTTCAACAAAATAAAAAAAACCCATTAAGGAACATCTTGGATGCAGGTACTTTTTTTTTATCAGATCGGCATTTACTAAATATCAAAGGACTGGGATTGGGATCAGGGTAAAAAAAACCTGATCGAGACATCCCTACAACATATATTTACTTTTCAATTTACAATGTGGCATAATGTGACATAGGCGATATCAAGGTAAAATGCTAGTAAGGATTGTACAACAGTGCCTTATTCAGAGCTACACAAACAGTGATGGACAGAAAGTTTGATACAACTTCTTAAATAACTCATGTTATAAACGCAAAGCAGTTTGCCGTGCCTCTTTTGGGTGCCAAAAAGATTTTTACAAAGATTACATCTTGCATCCTCGCTCATAGTTCCTATCCACCTTATTCCTGACTTTGCGAGTTTACCTATGGTTCATAGCGGTAGTCGGTTATGCTCTTCTGGTTGAACTCTGTGTTTATGCTAGCGTAGCTGTCATGCTCGCTCTAAAAAACGGCTTTTAACACAAAGAAAGTGACAGAATGGACAAAAATCAGAGGTGGATACACAGTACGGATGTTCTAAAAAGTCGTGAGGACAGTTCTGTAACAGTGCCTTACCCATCAGTTCTCACAGAGTGGAAAGATGACATGAAGCAATGGGCCGACCTTAGCTACATCGACATAGTTAATTATCTTGTATTTTCTGAAGGTGTTGACGGCGAAGAATTACGCAGTTATAAAAGCACAGAAGCATACAACTACCTGCACAGTAACACAATAGGGAAAGTACTGTTGTAGAATCACAGTGAGTTTATATTTCCGAAGGCAGCAGTAGAGCCCAGCCAGAGTGTCAATTAAGCTAAACATACAGCGTGGATAATGCTGAAGGAAAGTGGAGCCATGGAGACAGGTGGCTGCTCATGCATTGCCAGGTTAGGGAAGTCATGTAGTCAGCAGCAGTTATTCTGTGGATGGTGTTCATTAACCCAGCAAACATTTTGACGTCTATTTCACGTCTAATCAGAGTTGGTCAGGCAGGTTGATTCGACGTCTACCAGAGGTGCTGAAATGAAAGTTTTTCTGACGTCCATGTCACGTCCCGACATGACTGGACGATGACTGGATATCTTCATCTCGACACAGCAGTAGGTACAACAGTGTTTATTCAGTTCAGTCTTTGAGATCATATTCCCCCTAATGTTATCATGTCGAAAAAAAGTCTAATTAAAGTCACGACATGACGCAACGCCGATTGGATGTCTTCATCTAGATGCAGGTCGAGAAAATGTTTTTTGGCAGTATTTATTCAGTTACACCGCTCTAAAATGCATATTTTTTTAGGTCATATTTGCCCTGATTCTAGGGGAGGCTTTAACATGTAAATGAAAATGCTGTGAGCTATACAAATGCAAATTAGGGTAGCAGGGGGAGCTTTACCTCAGGTGACATTTTTCTAAAAGGTATTAAGAAAATCTCTGGTATAACTAGATCAGGCTCAGTATAGCCTAATATAGACTCTTAAGTTTTAGCTTGAATTGATTCATTTAATATAAGTATGCTAGATTAATTACTGTGTATGTCATTAGCAATGGTCAATGTTGTGTAAGAAAGATACACAAAATTATCCATTTTATTTTTTCTCTCCTGGGACCAAGTTAAAGATAAAACGCCAGTTGTTAAGAAGTTAAAATTTGCATGAAATATTTTGAGATAAATAAGATATTAAAATGCATTAATAATTACTGTTTAAAATGTGTGACTTTAAATTTTATGGGTTCTGAATGTTTAAACTAAGTTAAAGTAATTCTTATTACGTGTGAGAGTTAATGACCTTTAAGAGTTTTACACGTCCGGGTTGACTGGAGCGTCAGTGACGACGAAGAAGGAGCAGAGAGTTAATGGCGGAGCGGATCGCGGCAAGATGGCGGTCTGGTCAGACGCGTTCTCCTGAGCTCCTCACTCCTTCAGAGTACCAAACTTTTAAATGGACTTTTGAGACTCACCTATTCATCGCTTGAGAAGTGGGAAATGTTTCTTATGTTATATTCTTTATCGGTAGGCTCGCTCAAACTATCTACTTAATTAAAAAACTTAACGTTACCTCTCTCACGGAGTGTACGCCGCTAGCTAACTTAACTAGCAACACTGCTAAGATGGCTAACAAACGAGATGCAAGAAACCAGAAAAAAGGAACATAAATAATGGACAGTATTCCAGACCATGCTTACGCTGGGTTGTGCACTCCACCACCAGCCTCTCCTCTCCATAGCCCCAGCCCCAGCCCCAAAAAACTCTGCTCAGAAATGGAAGAAGAGCCGGTCTCCAACTCAGCTATACTAAAAGCCATCAATGGTCTAAATGACCACTTCTCCAACTTCGACAAAATGGTGTTAAAAGAACACTGTGGAGATAGCGACGGTGAAAGAAAACATGAAAAGCCTGGAAATACAGGGCAAAGAAACAGGTGACTCTGTGTTGTCACTCAAAGACCAATTATCCACTATGCAGGAGAAGCATGATGTGAAGCGGAAAGGTACAGCAGGAGGTGGAATCTCCGTCTTCTAAATCTCCCTGAGAAACCAAACGAGGATGTAAGAAAAAAAAGTGCTGGAGATCATCAACGAGATAATCCCAGAGGAAAGAAGCAAGCTTGGATTTATGGTAGACACTGCACAGAATCGGACCACCACGAGATAATCAAAGCACGCGCCCCATCATCATACAGTTCACTATGCGCACCTTCAGATACAAGGTTTGGAGAGCATCCTTCACGGCAGATGTTATGAAAGAAAAAAAGCTTCGGATGGCGGAAGATCTCACCTATCAGGAAAAGCAAAGCAGAAACAAGCTTTGGCCTCTTTGCGTAAGTCATGGCATTGTTGATTTAGATGTTCCATTGACCACTAAATTAAGATGTAGCCCATGTTTTAAGTGATTTTTTTTTTATTTTTTTTTTTTACATGTTTATGCAGGGCTTCATACTCACTTCTGTACTATACATATGATACGATTTTTTTTCAAGGTACTCAACACTCAGCGTTTAATACTCGTTCAGTACTTCTACAAAAAGTATAATTCTTTGACAGTCTCAGCTCAGAGCTTTGTTATTTCATAGTTTCATTCACAGACATCCGATTCATTTTTTTTTAATTTTCTTTCTTTCTTCTCATGGCAGACTATTTTAATTCTTTGAAAATAATATCTTTTAATGTTAATGGCATTCGTGATATGACCAAAAGGAAGTCAATATTAATTTTTTTGTAAACGAAAAAATGCTGATTTAATATTCTTACAAGAGACTCATTCAGTTGACAGTGACGTTAAGTTTTGGAAATCTCAATGCAGTGATGTTGATAGGTTTTCAATGTAGTGAGTCCCCGGGACCCACAGGTGGTGAGTTGAGTGGGTCCCTGGGAAATTCAATGGGTCCTGACTCCCCAGTTAAAAAAATGTATTTCTTTCTTATATTATTCTATTTCTTAAATTTTATTGAGTGTTAAACTCCTTTAATGGTGGTATGATATGGTTATAATAAACGGATATATTTATGTATGTTCAAAATGTATCTGAAATTAAACAAATAAAATTCCAAATCTGAAAAGTTTATTGCAAAACAACTGTCACAGTGGCATGACATATAACATTCAAATCAAACAAATCAAATCAAATTTTTGTAGCAACATAAATAGCACCAAAATAAATTACTAAAATTCAAACAGTCTGCTGACCTGCAATAGGTTTTATCTTTTTCTTTGGTGGCATTTTTACGTTCTCCTTTTCCTGCTTACTCGAGAAAAAACGGGATCTCGTTGGAAGCGCGATGTATGCGCAGACGCCGTTTGGCCATAACAAAATGGCGGCTGCCATTCAATGTAGTTTTCATCACCACCACCGGATTATGTTTTATTTATTTCATTACAGCACGTCCCCTAAACGTTAAAACATAATCGACACGAATGAGCACAGCATCGGTGGTGGTGGTGTTTTTTTAAAACAATTTTGGGTTAGGGTGATGATAAATGACACTTAAATATTAAATGTGTGTCTATAATAACCACACCCTGACATGTAAATGTGACATCTGTCTTGATTCGTTTATTTATAATATAATATTTTTTTACCATTAAATGTTATTTTATACATTATCATATTCTATAAGGTTCTGTCATGGACTGTCACTTCACTGCTAACAGAAAAGAGAGAAGCTCACTGCCAGTTGCAGCTTCTTATCTTGATCTGCAGTCTTTGTTAATTTTTTGTCATGATTGTTATTAGTACTTAGATTATCAAAAATCACAGTTACATGTCAGGATGTGGTTATTATAGACAGATTAAATATTTAACTGTCATATGTCATCACAGTAACAGCGTTGCATACATTAGCAGCTGTAAACACATAAAAACATTATAAAACACATCATGTGGTTTGGTGTCGACCTGTATACTGAACTTATCAGGAGTAACCAACGTTTATAATCATCAGAGAACGTTACAGACATTGTTTTTGGTTGCTCTCCGTTTCCAGAGAATTCACAGAGAAGCTGGAGAAGTTTGTGACATTTTCATCCCAGATTTTTGTGAGGAGTGAATTAAACGCCTGTCCCAAATAAACGCCTGGTCTGTTAAGTGATTGAAACAAATAAACGGCTATTATTTGGTATTTTACGGTAGATCCCGCAACATCCGCACGAGCTGAACAATAAATCTAACAGAGCAAGAGAGGCGGACTTAAGGCAGAACAGCCAATCATCAGCCGGTCAGTCCTAAAGCCGGTGTCATGTTTGAAGCAGCAACAGGAGAGGGAGGGGGAGAGGAGGCAGCTGCAGCGAGCGCAGCCTAGAGCGGCCGGAGAAAGCGACTCCGGCCGCAGTAAGGCGTTTGTGCAAAACTGCAGAAAAAGTGTGGGTGTTGAACCCTCTCACCGGGAAAAGTGTGGGTGTTGAACCCTCTCACCGGGAAAAGTGTGGGTGTTAAAACACACACATCCCCCATGGGTGCTACACCCCTGGTTGAAATGAAATCAGCGAAATGCAGGCTCCACTTTCAGGCTGCCTCCAGTGTCAGGACAGGAAAGAACACACTTTTTGTGCATCTCTTAAAGGACTCCGGCATAATATATTGCGGCTAGTTGTTTCGGTAGCGGCTAAATTAGCATGTCGCGATACTTTGTACAGGGGATCACGTCTGCGGCGAGTAGATGCACAGAGGTTTGAAAGAGCACTTGTCCGGCCTGCTAACAACAAGGTTTCTTTTGCCAGTTACTGTGATTAAACACAAGTTGTTTAATGTTCACAATGTGTCGTTTTTCATGGGAAAAATGAGGTGCGTCCCCGGGACACATGGATAGTGAGTTTAGTGCGTCCTTTCAGATTTGAATGCGTCAGGGACGCAGGACGCGTACCTAGCAACATCACTGCTCAATGGGGTGATGAGGGCTACTTTTGTCACTTCTCCCAACAGTCTGCAGGTGTCGCCATCCTTAACAAATTCAATGGTGACATAATTGAATCTTTTAAGTCAGATGAGGGCAGATGGTTAGTCTTGATGCTCAAACTGAGTAACTCCTACTTCTTAGTGTGTAATTTATATAGCCACAATTACCCAGCTCAAGCCAAGATTATGTTTACACAACTTTGTGACACAGGGTTCGACATAACCTATGGCCCGCTGGCCTGGGGCAAGTAAAAGTAGGTGCAGGGCATGTCGATTGGTCGGGCCAGTGACTGACCAATCGCTGATTACAGTAATTGGCCAGTCACTGCCCATACGACAATCATGATTCGCTAGAATACATGCGGGAAATTCTTAGAATGACTGCGGGAAACTGATTCGGAAAAATGTCGGCGAAGGAGTGCTACGAGTCCGAGGGAAGGAAAAGGGGTTTTCTCCCGAGGTGGAGGGATCAGTATACCTGGCTGAATCACCGCGACAGCGTAGTGTATTGTTAAGTATGTCGGCAGTTTCCGGCAAAGGCTGACAGGGGCGTCACACCTGTGGGAACACTTTTTCCGGTGAGAGGGTTCAACACCCACACTCTTTCTGCCGTTTATCCGCAGTTTTGCACAACCGCCTCACTACTGTCGCTCAGTTTCTCTGGCCGCTCTAGTCTGCGCTTGCTGCGGCTGCCTCCTTTCCCCCTCCCTCTCCTGTTGCTGCTTCAAACATGACACCGGCTTTGGGACTGACCGGCTGATGATTGGCTGTTCTGCCTTAAGTCCCGCCTCTCTTGCTGTGTTAGATTTATTGTTCAGCTCGTGCTGATGATGCGGGAACTACCGTAAAATACCAAATAATCCGGGATAAAAATGTCACAAACTTCGCCAGCTTCTCTGTGAATTCTCTGGCATCCTCCTGGGCACAACACGTGAGAAAGGTGAAGAAGAAAAACGTGCAGTGTCAGTGGTCATGTCTTCTTCCTTAATGTTTTTTTTCAAAATAAATTAGACTCTGCATTTATTTGGAACCGGCGATTATTTACCAAAATATATACCTGCACCCAGTGTTTAAAGGGGACCACATGATGTGTTTTTATAATGTTTTTGTGTGTTTACCGCTGCTAATGTATGTAACGCTGTTACTGTGATGATACATGACAGTTAAATATTGAATATGTCTATAATAACCACATCCTGACTGTGATTTATTGATGGGTACTAATAATAACAATCATGACAAAAAATTAACAAAGACTGCAGATCATGATAACAAGCTGCAACTTTCTTTTCTGTTAGCAGTGAAGTGATATACTCCGTGACAGAACATTGTAGAATATGATAATGTATAAAATAACATTTAATGGTAAAAAAAGTGCAGTAGGCTTCTATTATAAATATGCAGCATATATATAGTTTATTATTATTATTGTTACTACTATTTTTCTGCATATTCTTGACTTTGAATGGGAGCTGCTGTAAAGCGTTTCTGTTTCTGATTCATATATTATGCTGTCAGTTATTTATATTTTAAGTTAAATTAAATGAATCAAGACAGATGACACATTTACATGTCAGGGTGTGGTTATTATAGACACAGATTCAATATTTAAGTGTCATTTATTATCACAGTAACAGTGTTACATACCAGCCCCCCCCCCCAAAAAAACTGTTTTTAAAAAAACACCACCACCACCACATCCTTCCCCTGCACTTCGCCGGAAACTGCCGACATACTTAACTATACATTACGCCGTTGCAGTGGTTCAGCCAGATATACTGATCCCTCCACTTCGGGAGAAATAATGGTACTGTTTGTACAGTGCTTTCAGAACATCAATCACCTGAAAAATGATAACAGAATTATTGGAGTGGGTGAAATGATACATCTCAAAATGGTAAATATGTTGTAATTTCAATTTTGAAATTTTAATACTTGTTATTACGCAAACCCCTATTAGGCTACTTTTTGCCATTATTGCCAGATCATACTGATTTTGCAGGGACAGACTCTCTAAACAATTAAATGGGAACAATTTCAATAAATAAACAAGTCTTTTTTTTTTTCAAAAAAAATTGTTATTTTCATTTTTTTTTCGTGGCTGGGCCACTAAAATTACACATGGGACCAGTAAAACTCGAATCTACTGGCCAAGTGGGCCAGTAAGAAAAAAAATGTTATGTTGGACACTGTGACAAACTGGTTGAACTTAAAAACAAATACAAGGAAGCACACATTATAATCGGTGGTGATTTTAATGATGCACCAAATGATCTCATAGATAGAATACCTGCAAGAACAACTCAAACCTCAAGGTTTAAATGCACAACCTTTATTTCTGAACGACTCTCTGTTGTTGACATCTGGCATTTCTTAAATCCTGACAAAAAAGAATTTACTTGGAGCAATGTTAACAGATCTTTGCAATCAAGAATTGATTTATGGTTTATATCTCCCTCTAGTACTCACTTTGTTTCAGAAACCTCTCATGAATATGCCCCCTTATCAGATCATAATTTAATTACTATTCATCTAATTGGAACTAAGCAAAAAAACAATGTACGTGGTTACTGGAAATTAAATATTAATCTGCTCAAAGATGATATATTTTGCAATTTAGTGAACATAACCGCAAAACAGAGCTTTGGTAACAGTGATTCTAGTCACACTCAGAAGTGGGAATATTTTAAATTAAAAATTAGGGAATTAGCAATATGTTGCGCCAAAGATATCAAGAAAAATAATTTGGCTAAAGAAATCGGTATCATGAATGAACTTCATTCCTTACTACAGAAAACTTCCCTATCAGAGGAACAAATTAAAATGAAAAGATTAAGAGAAGACATAGACAACTTATATATTGATTTGGCTAAGGGCGCATTTATAAGATCTAGAGCAAAATGGCTGGAGCAGGGAGAGAAAAATTCTAGTTATTTTTTTGCTTTAGAGAAACGAAACCGTAAAAGAAATAATATAGTATCTCTCAAGATTAATGATAACATAACTAACAACTCTTCAGATATCTCAAAATATGTCTGCTCCCTTTATAGTAATATTTAAAAGTCTAACTTTCAAATCAATGATTGTGAGAAATGTTTTAGTTTAATTTAATCATTCACTCCCTCTATCTCTGTTTCAGTTTCAAAAAGATTGTGAGGAACCCATTACAAAACTTGAAATTTTTGAGGCTATTATATCTATGAGTAAAGGGAAGTTGCCTGGCATAGATGGGATTCCTGTTGAATTTTATCTTCACTTCTGGAACATAATTGAAAACCCTTTAATATAATTATTTCGTGAATGTCTGGATAGGAAAGAAATGTCAACAACTATGAAACAGGGCTTGATAACCCTGATCCGCAAACCAGAGAAAGACCACTTACTAATTGAAAACTGGAGACCCATCATGCTCTTAAACTGTGACTATAAGATTTTCTCGATCATTTTTGCCAAACGCTTAAAAGGAGGTCTTAATGAGATTATAGGTGAAACTCAAACTGGGTTTATGACCAACCGTCACAACATAAGACTTGTTCTTGACCTTTTGGATTACTCTATGTGTTGGAACTGTGTACATTTATATTTGCAGTTGTATTTTTGGGCCTGTAGAGGGCGCAGTATGTTCATTTATGTGTTTTTTTTGTGTCAGCTAATAGTCAGCAAGTGATGTAGGCTACCCGGATGTTGTTTTGTTATCTGCTCCGTAGCAAGAGATGTTCTTCCTCCTCACGTTTGCTTGTAGCCCTTTGTAGAGGCAATATGATTTCACAATTTCTGGCATTAAATTCGATCCAGCCACAACTTTGCCTGTTCCTTGGATGAAAATGTCAGAGAGAGTTTAGCTGGCTGTGAATTCCAGTCTAGGACACTATAGTCACACTGGGTGAAACAGTACAGTGAAATCATAGCACTCAGCGAGGGGCGTCGGCAAACTGTTGGACACTGACTAGAGAGCCAGTGACAGACACATACTCACCTCCACCAGCCCTTCTCAGCCAAGCATATTGGAGACATCAGAGGCTCAAGGTCAAGATTGTGAGGAGACCAGATCACTCTCCGCTCACTCCTTAAAGTCCTCAAAATCAGGAAGGCTGACAGTTAGATCATCAGCAAGAGCTTCAAGCAGGTCAACTACATCGAGCAGAGCAAGTATGGCAGCAGCAAAGGCTCAAGCGGAAGCACAGGCTGCTAAAGCCAGGCTAGCCTACGCTGTGAAAGAAATTAACGTAAAGGTGGAAAAAGCTCGCTTAGAAGCAACTCTTGATGTACTTGAGCTACAGAAAGAGGCTGATGCTGCCATGGCGAAAGCAGAGGTGATGGAGTTTGCTGCTGCTCAGCTCGACGCTGCAGAGCAAAGTGGTGAGTTTGATTTCTTGCCTACCCAGGCAACCCCAGAGCAGAAAGTGACTGATTACATAAATAAACACAATCACACTGAACTTCCTCAAAGTCAGAAAGACACTTTTATGCAGCATGGCGACACCACCTGTCAGCAGAAACAAGCGAAAACTTCGCCAACATTCACACCTTTTCCACAAGAACCAAATCCCCACCAATTCTCACCACTAGATGGCAGCAAACCAACACTACAAAGACATTGTAGTTCAACAAAGTCTTCCCCACAATGTGTTACAGCCACAGTATGGGTTTACCACAAAGCACACAGCTTCTGGCAACGCTGCCAGTGACCTCGCAAGGTTCTTAACAAAGAGTCAGCTTGTGACTGGAGGACTGACTAAGTTTGATGACCAACCAGAAACTTATCTGAGCTGGAAGACCACGTTTCAGAGTACTATTGCAGATCTTGGACTAACTGACACTGAAGAAATAAATCTGCTCATCAAGTGGCTGGGCCCTGAGTCCTCTGAACATGCTAAAAGGATGAAAGCAGTCAATATACGTCACCCATCTGCTGGTCTAAATATGATCTGGACAAGACTTGAGGAATGCTATGGCAGAGCCCTGTTTTCCAGGATAGAACATTTTCCAAAGCTCTCCAGCAAAGAACCTCGCAAGCTTCGTGAGCTCTCCGACCTGCTCTGTGAACTGGAAGCTGCAAAGCTAGATGGATACTTACCTGGTTTAAGTTACTTCGACACAGCCAGGGGGGTGAGTCCAATTGTGGAGAAGCTACCCTTTCACCTTCAGGAAAAGTGGACAGCAGTAGGGTCAAGGTTCAAAGAAGACTATAAAGTTGCCTTCCCACCTTTCTCTTTCTTTTCTGAGTTTGTGAGGAAAGAGGCTAGAGCAAGGAATGACCCAAGCTTCACAGCTCATCTCTCCTCCGTCAGCTCCAAGAAAGAAAGGCTCCCTGGTAATTACAACACAAGGCCAGCAGTCACAGTGCACAAGACAGACGTGTCAACAGATGTAACCACAGCGGTTAAAAATGCAACTGAAGATATAAGCAGGCAATGTCCTATACATCACAAACCGCACCCACCAAAAAGATGCAGAAGTTTCCGAACTATGAAATTGGAAGACAGCAGATGTTATTGTCTTTGATGAATTTCTTTCTATCGTTGCCTTGCATCCAGCAGTCATCAGGCAAAAGATTGTCATGTCACCATTAAGTGTGTGGAGTGTGACAGTGAGAGGCACCTGGCAGCTCTCCACCCTGGCCCACCAACACAGACACCAAAACCCCTCTCCTCCTCTAAAGAGCATGGCGGGGAGAGTGTGAGCTCATCAAACCCAGATGTTACGGCCACCTGCACAGAGGTATGTGGAAATGGAATCACAGGAAAATCCTGCTCCAAGATTTGCCTGGTACACGTCTTTCCAGAAGGTCAACGACATAACATCAAGAGGATGTATGTAATCATAGACGATCAAAGTAATCTGTCCCTTGCAAAGAGAGTTTTTTGATATGTTTAACATCCAGGGCACAGTAGAACCATACACATTGAAGACTTGTGCTGGCATAACAGAAACATCAGGTAGAAGAGCTTGTGGTTATACAGTGGAGTCAGCAGACGGGACATTGAACTTTCCTCTCCCTGTACTCATCGAATGCAATGCTATCCCTAATAACAGGGAAGAAATACCCACCCCTGAAGCCGCACGTCACCACCATCATCTGAAGTCAATTACTGCTGAGATCCCGCCCCTCGACCCAGATGTTGACATCCTCCTGCTCATTGGACGGAACCTTCTCAGAGCTCACAAGGTGAGAAAACAGTTGAACAGCAGACACAATGACCCATATGCACAGAAGCTTGACCTGGGCTGGGTTATCATCGGCGATGTGTGCCTCGGCAGTGCTCACAAGCCAACTGAAGTGAGTGCTCTAAAAACACATGTGTTAGACAGTGGACGCCCCAGCTCTCTCAACCCCTGTGACAACCGTTTCAGTGTGAAGGAGAATTTCAGCCTGATGGGTCACACAAAAGCAATTCCTCAACAGCCGCAACCACCAAACCCACACTCCAAGCCCACTGCAGAGAATTTAGGAGACACTGTCTTTTGCCGCACTGTTACTGACAACCAGCTCGCACCGTCTGTCGAAGACACAATCTTTCTGAAGAAGATGGAAGGAGTCTTCAAAGACAAAACTAACAGCTGGGTTGCACCATTGCCATTTAGAAGTCCTAGGCGTCTGCTTCCAGACAACAGACCCTATGCCTACAAGCGGCTTATGTCTCTTCGTCGCACACTTGACAAGAAGGAAGACATGAGAGCCCACTTTGTCGAGTTCATGCAGAAAATGATAAAGAGAGATGGTACCTTCCCACCTTTGGCATCTACCACCCACAGAAGCCTGGGAAGATTCGAGTAGTGTTTGACTCGAGTGCACAGTTTGATGGAGTGTCTCACAATGACGTGCTGCTTAAGGGGCCCGACTTGAACAACACCCTTTTGGGTGTGCTCCTCCGGTTTCGAAAGGAACCGGTTGCCATAACAGCCGACATAGAACACATGTTTTTTTTGATCAAGGTCTTTTTTATTTTGCTTTTACAGTTTACAATTAACACAGGTCCAACAGAGCAGGACAAGAAAAATAAATCCCCCATTCCCAGCCCATCCCCTTCTCCCTCAGACACCAGACCTAAAGTATTAACAACGTATAATACAGAGTTCAAGACATTGAGTTCACATAGCCAGACATGAAGAAGAAAAAAGTAAAAAAAATCAGATAAATGAAATAAATTACCTAAATGACTGAGGGCAGCATTAGGGGTTTATAGTGTTAAGTTATCGGCCTCCATATCTTCAACAAACATTAGGAAAGGCTGCCAGATATTACAAAATGTTCTAGTAGACCCCCTGATTGTGTATCTGATCTTCTCCAACTTGATATGGTGCATAGTTTCCCTGATCCAGTGACTGTATGTTGGAGGTGCTGGGTCTTTCCATTTCAATAATATCAGTCTCCTAGCCAGCAGAGTGCAGAAAGCCAGCATAGTTCTTTCCCACATCTCAAGAGGGGGGCCCGCCTGAGCTACACCAAAAAGTGCAATGAGTGGAGTCGGCGCAAGCACTTTCCCAAAAATCTTAGAGAAGGTTTCAAATATGGACTGCCAGAAAGTGCCCAGCTTCGGACATGCCCAGAACATGTGTAACAGAGTAGCTGGGTCCCCACCGATCACAAGTGGGGTCTATGTCAGCTTTGATCTTAGAAAGTCTGACTTTAGACCAGTGCAAACGGTGTACTACTTTGAATTGAATAACAGCATGTCTGAGACAGATGGAGGAAGAGAAAATTCCCTGTATTATTTTGTGCCAGGTGTCATCTGCAATTGTTTCATTTAAATCAGTCTCCCATTTGTTTTTGAGGAGGTCTAGAGGTGTCATGTTATGAGAATACAAAATCTTGTATATTGTGCTAATAGTTTGCTTTCTTACTAGCTTACAATCAAAAATTGAGTCTAACAGGCTAGTTGGGGGACATGATGGAAAACATTCTAGGTTTGAGAATGCAAAATTCCGAAGCTGTAAGTATCTATAGAAGTGTGATTTGGGAATATGATATTTTTGTACGAACTGCTCAAAGGAGGCGAAATTACTGTCAATATACAGATCGGACAGTGAAATAATACCTCTTCTGGACCATCCATGAAAGACATCATCTATCAATGATGGGGCAAACATATGATTTTTTGCGATTGGTGTGGCCTGAGAAAGATCTGTCAGCGAGAAGGATCTTCTAAACTGGTTCCAGATCTTGACCGAATGTAAAACAACCGGGTTAGAAGTAAAGTCAGTGATGGACTGTGTAAACGGCAGCTTAGAACATAGTAAGGCTCTTAAAGAAGTGGGATTTACAGATGCCCCCTCCAGATTTAGCCATTCATTGTCAGTATTATCATTATCATTACCCAGCCAATATAACAATACTCTAATGTTGACCGCCCAGTAGTAATACAAGAAGTTGGGAAGCGCCATCCCTCCCCCTGAGCGAGGTCTCTGAAGCACACTTCTCTTTATTCGGGGTGTTTTTTTGTTCCAAATAAAACTTGATATCTGATTGTTCAGTTTGATGAAAAAAGATTTGGTTAAAAAGACCGGAAGACACTGAAATACATATAAAAACTTGGGCAGTATATTCATCTTTACTACATTAATTCTTCCACCCAAAGAGAGAGGCAGGGGATCCCATCGTTCGATATCTTGATTCAAATTTGACAGTAAGGGCTGATAGTTAGCAGCATAAAGCTCTTTATTTTTATCTGTAATCCATATGCCGAGGTATTTGAATTTTTTAGGGCTAATTTTGAAGGGAAGTGAATTTAAGGATGTCTCATTGTTACTAGTACCAACAGGCATCAGCTCGCTTTTCTGAATATTGACCCTGTATCCAGATAATTTGCCAAATTCTGTTAGCAGAACCATTAGCTTAGGAAGACTTGAAAGGGGTTGTGATAAATAAAGTAGCATGTCATCAGCATAAAGTGAGACTTTATGCTCCTCTCCTGCTCGTTGAATTCCTTTGATGTCAGCATTTTGCCTCAGGGCTAGAGCCAGTGGTTCCACTGCGACTGCAAAAAGGAGCGGTGACAAGGGGCATCCCTGTCTTGTACCACGTTTAAGCTCGAAAAAGGGGGACAGATTATTATTAGTACGAACAGCAGCCAATGGAGATGTGTATAACAATCTGATCCATGATATGAACTTCCGGCCGAAACCAAATCTCTCAAGTGTGTTGAAAAGGTAGCCCCACTCCACCCGGTCAAATGCCTTTTCAGCATCCAGTGAGAGAATTACCTCTGACATGCCAGGTGGAGAGGGGCTATAAAGGATGTTAAAAAGGCGTCTAATATTGAAAAAGGGGTAACCATTCTTTATAAAACCTGTTTAGTCAGGTGATATAATTGAAGGAAGAACACCCTCCAGTCGACGCGCCAGAACTTTGGCAAGTACTTTTGCATCAGTGTTTAGTAGAGAAATTGGGCGAAATGAATTGCACTCCAGAGGGTTTTTCCCTTTTTTAAGGATTACCGAGATAACTGCTTGGCGCATGGTCGGAGGTAAGGTCTTAAGTGAGAGTGATTCTTCAAACACTGACAGTAGTAAGGGGGCAAGTTGGTCTGAGAATTTTTTGAAAAAATCTGTCGGATAGCCATCCGGCCCAGGGGACATGCCGCTTTGCATAGATCTTATTGCAGATATTATCTCCAGAGGCGAGAGGTCCTTCTCTAATGCATCAGCTATGTTTGGGTCCACGGATGGAACATGCAAGGGACTTAAGAAATCCTTTGTTGCTGAGAGTGTTGTCGACAGATCTGATGTGTATAGTGATTGGTAGAAATTTTTAAAGCATGAGTTAATTTTGAGGCTATCTGTAGTCTTCAGACCCTGTTCATCATTCATTGCTGGTATAGTCTGATTGGCAGTTCTTTGTTGTAACTGATGAGCGAGAGCTCGGCCAATTTTTTCCCCATGCTCGTAGCACCCGTGTCGCGACTTTGAGAGGAGGTATTCAGCCTGCCGGGTTGATAAGATATCAAATTCAGTCTGCAAAGATAGACGCCTTTTCATTATGCCAGCAGATGGTTGATGACTGTATAATGTATCTAGCTCCAGTATCTGATCTGTTAGTTCTTTAAGGCGTGCTGTGTTTGTTTTTGTTTAATTCGCACAGTAAGAAATGATCTGGCCCCGTTGAGACTCCCATATGGTTGAACAAGTCATTCCTGGCGTTTGATTAATGTCAAGAAATAGTTTTATTTCAGATGAAATAAAATTAATAAAAGGTTCTTCTGATAGGAGAAGAGAATTAAGTCTCCAAGGACGGTAGCCATACTGTGTATTAGGAATGCAGATTTTTGTGGTTAAAGGACCATGATCTGAAATGACTATGGCTTCATAATCACATTTAGTTACAGAGGAGAGAAGTCTTTTATCAAGGAAAAAATTATCCATGCGAGAGTAACTCTTATGGACTCGGGAGTAAAAGGAGTATGCTCTAGAAGTGGGATTACGGAACCGCCACACATCCGCTACACCGTATGTTTCAAGAAAAAGCTGGATAGTGCGTGCTGATTTAGACAAAGAGATCTTTTTGGGGGAGCTGCGATCTAAGGCTGGGGACAGTATACAATTTATATCGCCACCAAGGATAAGGTGGTGTGATGTCAGGTCTGGTAAGCGAGAAAAAAAGCTTGAGAAGAATGCTGGATTGTCCCAGTTTGGTGCATAAATGTTGGCCAGGATGACTGGAAGTGAGAAAAGTTGCCCCGTCACAATAATGTAGCGCCCTGCAGGATCTGAGTCAACGTTAGTCATTGTAAATGGTATATTTTTATCAATTAGGATGGCTGCCCCCCTAGTCTTTGAGTGGAAATTAGAGTGGTAAACTTGTCCTGACCATCCTCTCTTTATTTGAAACAGGTCTGTTGTGCGCAAGTGCGTCTCTTGAAGAAATGCAATATCGGTTTTCAATCGTTTTAGGTGTGTAAATACCTTTTTACGCTTAACTGGGTGATTTAGTGACTTTACGTTCCAGCTAACAAAGTTGACTGAGAGTCCCTGCTGCCCTCTGGTTGAATTAGGATCAGTCATAACCCACTGAGTACAAGATGTTATGTAATGAAATTTCACATCTGGCTAAGCAAACTGAAAGAAAGAAAGATATAGAAAAAATAAATCCAAGATTTGACCAAGTCTGGTATAATCCCTCCCCCCCACCCCATTCAACACCTGGGAAAACAAGGTGAACATGGTACCCCTCAAGAACAAATCCACACATAAGTGTTTGTGGTGGGGAACTCTGCAGAGCCTGCCGTTCAGGCCCCCATCGAACACCTCAAAAGGACCAATTCAGTGCACTGCCACCATAGCACTTTAAGGCCTTCTATGCATTCAAGTAGGAAAGAAGAGAGAGAAAAAAGAAAAAGAAAACAAAAAACTACTCAACAGGCGATTCAACACCACATCTCTTATGGAGTCAATTAGTAGTTAAAAGGCGTTAGAAATTCAACACTGTAGATTAGCCACAACATATAATATTAGGTTTTCAAAACTTTACACAATAAGGCAATTTCAAAGCAACAAAACACTATTTGGCCTAAGAGTACAGGTGATCAGCAATGACAAAAAAGGAAAAAGGGAGAGAAAAAGGGTCCTTTGGTCAAGCCTTTGGTTCATTTTGAATATTGACCCTTTTGCACAATATAAGGTGGTGAAACTGTAACAGTCCCTCAGAGTGGCAACAACGACATCAGTACACTGGGTACAGCCAGTTTGGTTATCTCTCCATGAATGTAAACAGATATAGAATAATATTGTCAGAGTAGGTGGAATCTGAGGTTAAACAGTCAAAGTCTCACTCACGCTACTCTGCTGCAGGAACAATGTGACTCTTAACGTAGGTCATCGCTTTTTCTGCGTCGGTGAATTCCTTTACTTCTCCGTAATGAGTGACACGGAGACGGGCTGGGAAGAGTATACCAAACCGGACAGTCGGATGGTTGTGGAGTAGCTTTCGAACCTCGGTGAACGCAGCTCTGGCTTTGGCGACTTTTGAAGTGTAGTCCGGAAAAATAGCAACTGTCTCTCCGTTGTACCGAAGTGGAGCACGGGTGCGCGCCCGGCTCAGCACCTCGACACAGTCTTGGAAGTAGTGGAGTTTGGCTACGATTACTCGTGGTTTCTCACCAGGTTTTCTTGGAGCCAGACTTCTGTGTGAGCGGTCGACGAGCACATCTTTATCCAACTGTAGTACTTCTCGCAGCAGCTTCGAGACCGATGTCGTGGAGCTCGATCCGGCCATCTCAGGGACCCCCAGTATTCTGATGTTGCACCGCCGTGCTCTCCCTTCCATGTCCTCACACTTGTCTCGGAGCTCTGCCACCTCCATCTTCAGATTATTCACCGTGCTCTGTAAAGTCACCACCTCGTCTGACCATGTTGACATTCCGGTCTCCATGTCCTGGATTGTGGTTTTCATTTGGTCGATCTCAGAATTAATCGCCGCCGTGTTGTTTTTTATTTCTGCTTTTACTGCCTGCAACTCACTTTTAAGGAAGTCGAAATCTTCAGCAAGTGCACATCGCATTTCTGATTTTATCACCGCCGAAATTTCAGTTTTCAGTGAGAGAAGAATCTCCGTTTTCAGGGACTCGGTGTCCATCTTTGTTGTAGTTGACCCTGGCGAAGACGTTTTTGCCGGGGTGGCAGTAGCAGTGTGGCTCGAGGCGGTGTCGGGCCTATTGTTCGCTGAACCAGTGTACTTGAATTTGCGCAGATTCGTCGCCATTCACTCAAACGAAGGCCGTCACCCGGCTTCGGAAATATTTTCAAAACAGACTGGTCGATGCCACAGTGCGCAGCGCGGTTGTTAACTTAAGATAAAAAAGTAAAAAGAAGATGCTCGACGGGAGCCCAAACAAAACACGTCTTACTCCATCGCCAGCTCAACCTAGAACACATGTTTTACTGTTTTGTTGTTTGTGAAGAGCACAGAGATTTCCTTCGTTTTCTCTGGTATGAAGACAACGATCTCAGCAAGGACGTGGTAGACTACCGCATGAGAGTCCATGTTGGGGAATAGTCCTTCTCCAGCTGTGGCAATCTTCGGGCTGAGAATGGCAGCAAAAGAGGCAGAAGGGGTCTACGGCAGTGATGCACGACGCTTCATAGAACAGGACTTTTATGTTGACGATGCCCTGAAATCCTTTCCAACTGAAGCTGAGGCTGTTGATGTCCTGCAGAGAGCTCAAAAGATGCTTGCTCTCTCTAATTTGCATCTCCACAAAATCGCCTCCAACAGAGTGGAGGTGATGAACGCCTTTTCCCCAGAAGACAGAGCCAAGGACATCAAAGATCTGGACCTCTCCACAGATGAGCTTCCTGTCCAGCGCAGCTTGGGGGTGAGTTGGAACATCATGTCTGATACATTCACTTTTCATGTTCCACAGAGCCAGAAGCCCTTCACTTGCCGTGGGGTGCTTTCAGTTGTAAACAGCTTGTTCGATCCTCTAGGCTTCCTTGCCCCTGTAACTATCAAAGGACGACTTTTTCTCAGACAGCTCTCCAACAGTGACCTTGAGTGGGATAGCCCCCTTCCCCCTGACATGTATGATGGCTGGAGAATCTGGCAAGAGTCACTGCAGGATCTTCAGGCACTGCATATCCCTCGCACATATGTCTCCTTCTCCATTTCACAAGCTAAGTGTATTGAGCTTTGCATGTTCTCAGACGCTTCAGTCAGAGCTATAGCCGCAGTAGCCTATCTGAAAGTCACACATGGAGATGGACACACTGAAGTTGGCTTCATCATGGGTAAGGCCAAGTTGGCTCCAGTACCAGAGCTCACCATTCCCAGACTGGAGCTCTGCGCCGCAGTGCTCGCTGTAGAGTTGGTAGAGCTCCTTACAGAAGAAATTGACATGAAAATAGACAAAACTACATTCTACACAGACAGTAAAGTGGTGCTAGGATACATAAACAACCAGCACAGAAGATTTCATTTATATGTAAACAATCACGTACAGAGAATCAAGCAATCGTCCCTACCAGACCAGTGGAGATATGTCTCAACAGAGCACAACCCGGCAGATCATGGCTCTAGGTCTGTAGCGGCAGGGAAGCTTGCCAGCACCACGTGGTTATGTGGTCCCGCATTTCTTTTGCAGCCTGAGAGTACAACACCTGAGAAAGGCCCATTTGAACTCATTAACCCAGAGTCAGATGTGGAAATTAATTCTAATGTGACAGTGCTCGCCACCACAGTGTCAACAAATCATTTGGGCTCAGCATGCTTTGAGCGCTTCTCTAAGTGGACACCCCTGATCAAAGCAGTAGCTCACCTTCGTCACATCTCTCACAGCTTCATCAAATCCAGAGAAGAAACCAGTTGTGCCGGCTGGCACCGCTGCAAGACAAGTCTCACAGATGAAGCTTTAAGTCAGGCAGAACACACAGTGATCAGATGTGTCCAACATGAAGTGTATTCAGAAGAAGTCAAATGCATCATGGCAAAACGAGGTCTGTCCTCCAACAGTTCTCTTCACAAGCTTCATCCAGTGATTGATGAAAATGGCCTACTGCGGGTAGGAGGACGCCTTTAAGAGTCAAAGGTGTCAAGTCGTGAAGCCAACCCTCTTCTGATCCCAGGCAAGCATCACATCGCTACACTGCTCATCCACTATCATCATGTGGCTGTACAGCATCAGGGACGGCACTTTACTGAGGGAGCGGTCAGAGCAAGTGGCCTGTTGATAGTAGGAGCCAAGAGGTGTATTAGCAGCATTATCCATGGATGTGACCTGCAGGAAACTACGTGGCAAAGAGGAGCAGCAAATCATGGCAGATTTGCCAGCCGAACGTTTACAGACAGACCCCCCGTTTTCTTATGTTGGCCTTGATGTATTTGGACCATGGGAGGTCATTGCACGCCGCACTAAAGGAGGACAAGCCAACAGTAAGAGATGGGCGGTTTTGTTTACATGCATGTCCACTCGAGCTGTTCACATCGAAGTGATTGAAACTATGAGCTCTTCCAGCTTCATCAATGCACTTTGCAGATTCTTCGCGATCAGAGGTACTGCTTAGCAGCTGAGGTCAGACTGTGGCACCAACTTCGTTGGTGCTTCCAGAGAGTTGAAGCTGGATCCTCCAAAGCCTGCTGAGATGAGTGTTAACAACTTCCTCCTCAATCAAAGATGTTCGTGGGTGTTCAATCCGCCCCACTCATCCCACATGAGTGGCACATGGGAGTGGATGATAGGAATTACACGACGCATCTTGGATTCAATGCTCTTACAAGCGAGCCACTCCAAGCTGACTCATGAGGTTCTGATAACCCTGATGGCTGAGGTTACAGCTATTATTAATGCAAGACCTTTAGTGCCTGTCTCCACTGACCCAGAAGCTCCTCTGATCTTAACCCCCTCAACTCTGCTTACCCAGAAGTTTGGTGTCCTCTCACCTCCCCCTGGAGACCTCACCAAAGCTGACATGTTTAAACATCAGTGGAAGAGGGTTCAAGTTCTTGCTGAAACTTTCTGGGTTCGATGGCAGAAAGAATACCTCAACATGATCCAGAGTCGTCAAAAATGGCAGCTCATCAGGCCAAACATGAAGGAAGGAGACACTGTTCTTCTGAAGGACAAGCAACTGACAAGAAATGAATGGCCTACAGGAGTCATAGTGAAGGCTCTTCCGAGTAAAGATGGACTTGTCAGGAAAGTGGAGGTCAGGGTTACCCGCAACAAGTCTAACAAGACTTTCCTCAGACCCATTTCAGAGTGTATTCTTCTCTTGTCTCCAGGAGATTAGGTTATGTAAATTTGTTATTGTGTAATTGTGTGGCATTCTTAAAATAATGCCAGACGGGGAGTGTGTTGGAACTGTGTACATTTATATTTGCAGTTGTATTTTTGGGCCTGTAGAGGGCATAGTATGTTCATTTATGTGTTTTTTTTGTGTCAGCTAACAGTCAGGAAGTGATGTAGGCTACCCGGATGTTGTTTTGTTACCTGCTCCGTAGCAAGAGATGTTCTTCCTCCTCACGTTTGCTTGTAGCCCTTTGTAGTGGCAATATGATTTCACAATTTCTGGCATAAAATTCGATCCAGCCACAACTTTGCCTGTTCCTTGGATGAAAATGTCAGAGAGAGTTTAGCTGGCTGTGAATTCCAGTCTAGGACACTATAGTCACACTGGTGAAACAGTACACTCTAACTATATTGAATCTGAAGCCCTTGTAGTTTTTCTCGATTTCTACAAGGCATTCGATACTGTAGAACACAACTTCTTATACAAAGTGCTCCAACTTTTTGGTTTTGGTCCAAATTTTGTTTCAACAGTTGAAATGTTTTATAAGAATATTGACAGCAGTGTTTTGTTATACCCATATACTACACAAAGATTTCCTGTCATGAGATCTATTCGTCAAGGTTGTCCCAACTCACCTTTTTTATTTTTGATTGTTGTCGAATTACTGTCATTGCACATTCTCCATGATCCTGTTCTTAAAAGTTTATCTATTTTTGGTAAAGAGATAAAAATAACTCAATTGGCGGATGACACAGCTTTATTTTTAAGGGATAAACAACAGATTGAACATGCTATATCTCTAGTAGACTTGTTTTCAGCTGCATCGGGCCTAAAACTAAACAAATCCAAATGTGAAATTCTGTGTTTATTTCAAACTGAGGACAAAAGCTTGCATAACATACCTGTTAAAAACTGTGTTAAATACCTTGGATTTCATGTTTGTAAGGACCCGATGGAACGACAGCTTCTCAACTTCTCCTCAAAACTACACAAAACCAAATCCATCTTAAACATGTGGCTACAAAGAGACCTTTCCATCATAGGAAGAATTTGTTAACTAAAGCCGAAGGAGTTTCACGTTTTGTCTATCCTGCTCTCTCTCTCACTGTCCTGGACTCAACCTGCAAAGACATAAATAACATCTTCATCAACGTTGTATGGAAGAACAACACCATTACCTGAGGAAGGAAATCATGTCTGGATCCAGAGAGGAAGGTGGCTTCGAACTTTTGGACTTCAAGGACTTAAATTATACATTTAAACTGAAAGGGGTGAAA